>JBCAUA010043598.1:0-11861 GCA_038406235.1 Peronia verruculata
GATAGATAGATAGATAGATAGATAGATAGATAGATAGATAGATAGATAGATAGATAGATAGATAGATAGACAGATTGGTCGTTAGTAGTTTGGTTGGTTGGTCGTCGATTGATTGATTGATTGATTGATTGATTGATTGATTGATTGATTGATTGATTAGAGAGACATGGGCAGTTCATGTACGAAAGTAAGAATTAATGGCAATTGATAGCATGTCTTGGACGAAACTGACGACTGCTTATTACTGGACAAAGTACTCGTTAAATGTAACAGGTCCAGTTTTTGCAAAGTCATACTCTGACCGTCAGATGTCTCACTATCTGACAGGCAGGTAAAACAGAACTAGATCTGTACTAAATATACAGAAAGCGATGGGAAATAGAAGAAAAGGAAAATAGAGGAAAATAATCCTGAAAATGAAAAGAAAAAGGACCAGTGAATATCAAGGACAACGTGAATATTTGAGACACCTTTTCTTCATCACAACATATAATATGAAAAAAAAAGTTAAAAAAGAACCTTGGCCAACGCTCTGTTCTCCCAACGTTTCGTAATGACAGCTTCCTCTTTTGGTATCAATTTCACGCCACCGCGGAAGGAGCCACGTGGTAAAGAAAACATGAAATTGTTTATGAAAGGATTCGCGTGGACTATTATGTTTGGAGAAGGTGGAGAAAGGTATTGCCTCATTTATTCACTGCTTTTTCATGCTTGGCTCGGCTTACGATTTTACGGTGTCTCAGTTTTCAGCAGGCAGGTTTAATGTCCTTTCACGGTGGGCTGAGTTTGACCGCAAGAGTTTTGTGATGCCAGTTATGACAGAAGCATATTCCAATTCTATCTCTATGATGACTTTTGTTAAATTATAAGATATCCCTATTATAACAGTGTCTGAAATAGTTTAAAGCCATATAATCCAGGGTTCCACCATATTTGCACCGACGATTAGAGTAAACATGGTTACTATACTAACCGATAATTAAATTTTAGTTTGCTGAGAGCGTAAGAAATAGTTTCGAATTTAAACACTTGGCCACACAACATTTGTTCCGGGCAAACAGAACATCTTAGTTGCTGTATGGATGGTGGACTTTCAGGAGTCGAAATAAACGGATTTGTTGCTCGCATGATGGTACAAGAGTTTTCGCAATAAGTAACTGACACATATCTCACACTGAGTAAGAGAGATAGACAGATAGACAGACAGACTGAGAGACAGACAGACTGAGAGACAGACGGAGTGTGAGAGAGAGAGAGAGAATAGAAATGGAGATAGAAGAAATGGGGAAAGGCAGAATATAAATAAATAAATAAATAAATAAATAAATAAATAATCATAAAATAAAATAGCATATTACGAAACAGCAGCAAGAAGAAAGGGCACAGAGAAATTATCAGGCAAAACATGAACGAAAATAAATAAACTTTACGTTTATTATGTTGTGTGATTGTAAGTAAGCCATCCCATCATAGTCTCAGTGGAGAATAGCTGAAGATCGAGAAAGGAGACACTGATTTGACAATTTGACAAATTGCTGTTTTCTAACAGTTAATCATCATGGGATTTTATTTTTCCCCCTATGAATAGCTGCTCAGATATATTGCGCCTGAAGGCCGTGAATGTGTTACAATCAAGCATTTAATCATCTCTGTCTGTTTTCTGAAGAACGTGTGTTTGTCTTGTCCATCTTAAACTCAGACTGCGATATACGATACCTTGAAGGGGGGGGGGGGGGGGGGGGAGGGAACCTCAACATTAAAACAGAAAGTAAAGAAAATTCTTAGGGGTATCCGATGAAATCGAGGGCCTCAAAGAGTAATATTCATTTTGTGTTTGTTTTGGAAATCTAACACAATCCATTAAGGTGACTGATATTTGAATGAGGCCAAGAGATGATACCAAAATATACATTATTATAGTTGTTATACATTGACATAAGCATACCAAATCGTATGACGTACGAACTCAAGGCCAACGGACAGTAAAGTCAATGCGGCTATATCTACTAGGGTTGTGGGGCACGAGATGTTCAGTTTGTACTGTGGACTTATAGGTGTCCCAAAGCAGCTACAAACAGTGAACTAAAAAAAATAAAAAACCTCAATATAATGGATTAGAGAACACATTACCTCATTTGTAATGTCTCACACAAAGTAAAATTAGAAAGAATAGTAGAATTTTACAGTGACAAACATAACTAACACACCCACATTATATATCAGTGATACAGACAAAAAAGAAGTCCAAACACTGGCCAACAACAGGCTATCAAAATAAACACAATCAATATAAGGACTCTGTAGGACTGCATTATCATAAATTCAACAGCGGGAGAAAGAAATTCCGTGATAGCCTTAAAAATAAATCTTTTACAAACGTCTCCCAGACAAGGTATCTATATCAGAACAGAAAACATTGCTATAGACCCTGGGAATGTTGTGACAACATGGTGGTTCAGAAAACACGATATCATAGTGAGAGATCGACGTGAAGCATAAGTTACATGTCGTCCTGATCTGAATATGAAAGTCTTCTCGGGTTAATATACCGGACGAAGTGTTTTGGAAAGGTATACAGCTTTGTGGGAATCAAGCCTATAGAATTACGGGTTAGGGCCTGAAAGCTCTTTGGTCCAACTTCTTCGTCTCATGGAGATAGTACAATGCGATGTTAGGAATACACACATAAATATAAAATGGTAGATAAGATCAAATGAAAAAAGATAAAATTAACTTTATTTTTACAAAATGCTCATTGGTTTTATCGTACATCAATGTAGATAACAAGAAGCAAACCAATAATTGATATCACATTAACCCATCCAGATCCCCTCCCCTATAACATTTAGAGCAGAATGATGCCATGGAAACAATATGTACCTTAAATCAATCGTTGGATTTATGCGACCTATTATAAAATCGGAGGTAGCAACTCCATAACATTGAACGTTCTTAACCATTAGTATTTATGACCCCTATATAAAATAACGATGATTTCCATATCGTTTGGGGGTTCTGATATTAATCTTATATACTATATATGTATTACACTGGGCTACATGGGGTTATGAATAACTAGTATTGACATATCATTCATCCATTGAAGACAAAGAGACAAAAAAAAGAAACTCCATAACCCTCGAATCTTTGATGGACAGATTAATAAGTTGCCTACTCACTGTATTTAAAAACAAAGAGGGGGGGGGGTTCACTTTACAAAAAAAAAAAAAAAAAGGGACGTGAGTTGACGTCAGAAAACATTAAAAGTGGTGCACAGGACGCTGATAATGACATTGATGTGAAGGAGAAGAGGAAGAAGAAGAAGAAGAAGAAGAAGAAGAGAGAGAGAGAGTTCGAAAAATGCTCGTGAATGCTGTTTTACGTCCTGAAAATATTCATTATTCTGTGCATACAAGCATTCTTCGCCTCGCTCTAGCAACAAGTGCATGAATATAGAAACATAAATGAAACATATAATTATAGTCCTTTGCTAGACAGTTTCTTATACATACACACGCACACACTTAACTAACACACACACATTCACTCACACATACATGAGTTTGGTTTAAGGTCTATAATCTCTGAGTATAAAGTATTTTTCTCCTGTTCTTGGACCTTTACCAGGTGTATGGTATTGTTCAATGTATGGTACTGTATTGCCCGCAATATGTCAGCCTAATCTATTCACCAATAAATATAACTCAGTTGTGACAGATTCTGCTTAACGTAGATGGTAAAAGTGCTGTTGTTCCTTCTAAGAGCGGGCTATAGATCCTTTCCACGTTCGTGTTTACTTCCGTGTTTGGATGCGAATTTTTGGTGGGCGGACATGGAAGCGACACGTCATAGGTGATTTACTTCCGTGTTTGAAATGTAAACAATAGAATGGTGGGCTGATGCGGAGGCGAAACGTCATAAGTCAACGATCTATAGGAGGAAATATTAATGGAGTGGGAGATGTCTTGAAAAAATGGGGAAGGTTAGAGGAGGAATGGGCACGATGTCGTGATGACTGATATCGATCACAAAAGCAAATAAACTTGTTCGGAAATCCTAGACAGAATCCCAGAATTAGACAACTATTTAGGAACTGACAACACTATACCAGACATGCTATTTTCAGATGGTGAATGATTGATTAACTTGGCCCATTTCCATAGTTAAAGATTTGAACTGGTCTCTCTGAATTCTAACATTTGTAATCTGAACTCTCAAAGAAAGAACAGAAATAGTTTCATTTGCCACCCTGACGAAGGTTCAAGTGCATACTGTAATAATATGAAACACTTTGAGTTTCTCTTATTTATATTCAAGATATCTCTGAAAAATGCTATATGGCATTGCTGATATGATCAACTCAACAAGCCAATGGGGATGGAAACTTTTATATCAAATTATTGAATTTGTACGACATCCAGTTCTACATGTTGTTTGTTTCTTTTGGTGGTAGAAAGTCGTCATAAATTTCAAGACATCTTTATGATGAAAAGGATGACAGCATAATAATGAAAGAAAGAGAGAGAGAAAGAAGAGTGAAGGAGAGAAAAGAGTAAGAGAGTGGGAAAGAAGACAAAGAGACGGAGAGAGGGAAAGAATTAGAAAGATAGACAGACAAATAGAAAGAAAGAATGATAGAAAACAGAGAACGAAAGAAAGAAAGAAAGAAAGAAGAAAGAAAGGGAGAAAGAAAGAAAGAAAGAAAGAAAGAAAGAAAGAAAGAAAGAAAGAAAGAAAGAAAGAAAGATTCTCTATGGTGACGATTAGCGCTCAAATATAGTACAAAAGCAAATACACGTAGTCATATACTGCTACTCATCAACTCCACAATATGGCTGGGCGGAAAAGTCAACAGACGCCCGCTCTATTTGCCTTGCAGACTAAGATCACCGCTGAAGAGAGCTGTCTTGAACCCCCCGTGGTTTCATATGGGGACATAAATAAGCCGCTCATTCGACCGCTAATCACCCGCTGTTGATCCTGACGGAGCGTCTTTAAATGCCAGGTATATCGGCTGATTGATTCAGGACCGGTCAGGTGAAAAAGACAGGGGGGGGGGGAGAGAGAGAGAGAGAGAGAGAGAGAGAAGAGGAATCCCCCCCTATACTTTTTCTAACACTAAAAGTGTGAGGGTAAACCGCTGGTATGCCCATTAAATTTCTTTGCAATGACGGGTGTTTTTTTTTTTTTCTTCTTTATCTTCTTCTTCTTCTTTTTTCAGATTTTAACTACTACTACTACTACTAGATCTACTACTACTACTACTAATAATAATAATAATAATAATAATAATAATAATAATGTTCTAATCCTTTAAATGATGATACTTTATTCTGTCTCTATTGTGAATATGTCTTACATAATTATAATACATAGATATATACTGCATCTCATGAAACTGTGAATGAACTTTCCTTCTTGAGGACAAATATGTTATCTTATCTGTTTTATCTTATAGTATTAACAAGAAGAAGAAGAAAAACATTTGTAGAGCGCTTATTCCTGTACAAGCACAAGCTCTAGTCGCTTCATTATCTATCA
Source organism: Peronia verruculata (assembly GCA_038406235.1). Classification (NCBI taxonomy): domain Eukaryota; kingdom Metazoa; phylum Mollusca; class Gastropoda; order Systellommatophora; family Onchidiidae; genus Peronia; species Peronia verruculata. The sequence continues at coordinate 5,542 of JBCAUA010043598.1, forward strand.
TTACCCCGTCAGACCCAAAGGAGACAAAAGTTCTCAGCCTCCGGAGAAGCACATAATAAGAAAAACAAGGATGTCAATTTGTCTGCATGAAAAAGTAGGAAAAGCTCCTGGCATATTCTTTAGCAACAGGTAAAACTGAAGTGCGATAATGTTAAAGAATACCGTTTTGGGGGCTAACAGCCAAAAAGTAGGAAATCCTATTGAAGTAGGAAATTTGACATCCCTGATAGAGGTGACATGAGGTGGCTATCTGTAAGGCGCCCAAATCCTTACCAAAACAAACGCCGGGGGGGGGATGACAATTTAAGAAGGATATCTTGCTACTAAAGTGGATATTGTATATGGAAAGTTGCCATTCATACGCCAAGAAAAATGATTAAGTCCTTGAGCAAACTGGCCACTCGGCTCTCCACAAAATCTAACAGCTCACGTTATTGGTTGCTTTGACTTAGTCCTACAAGTATAAGCTTTCTGCTAGTCTGCTGCAAGATCTTTTAGACAATACTTTCCTATGTAACTGTTCTTTCGTCTTTGCTGTCAACACCATCGTATCTCCATGGTGCAATTGACGCACATGGGGAAGCCCACATACTGCGGCTAAATGGACATTACCAAAGAACTTGGAGCCTATGACATTTTTCCAAAGCTATGACAGGACGGTTGCTTACCCAAATGTCTTTGCTGTATCGAATCATGCTTGATTAGCCTGAAGCCCAAAATACAAGAGGGCCAGTATCATATCCTTAACAGTATGCAAAGTGACCGGAAAAGAAATATTAAGAAAAAGAAGTATAAAATGTCACGAATAGAAGTCGGATGTTCTCTAGCACTGATTTATTCAAGAATGTCAATCTGTCTACATGAAAAAATAGGAAAAGTTTCTGGTATATTCTTTAGCAACACGTAAAACTGAAGTACGATAATGGTAAATAATACCGGATTTAGGGCCAACAGAGAAATTACTGACAGCCAAAAAGTAGGGAATTTGTCTGGTCATCAATTCATCTCATCCGACGAGGAGAAAAAAAATTAAAAAAGGGGGACTACAGAGAAGAAAGAAAAAGTGGTCACAAAGTAAAAAAAAAAAGAGGAAGAAGGCGAAGAAAGTGAAAGAAGAAGAAGAAGACGATAGGGATGATAAAATAGGAAAAAGGAATAATGAAGAGAAAAAAAAAGGGGGAGAGGGGTGGGTGAAATCATGATGGGAACGCGGTAACCTTGATGGACGAAAATATGAGAGGAAAAAGGGAGAAAGAGAAAGAGAATCATGAAGAGAGCGGGAAAGCTAACGATAGGCAATAAAGAAAGTATAGCTGAAATGTCATCTGACATGCCTTCCTCCCTATACCCATGCTGTGCTGTCCGTGATACTTTAGCTAACACACACAGATGTAACATGTGCATTAGCTTATCAGCCTGGTCGAATTATTTATATGTGGCCGTGCCATGTGCCATATGATGAGAAATACACGTGACTATTGCTGTAGGCAAGAAGATGGACTGTGTGTGTGTATATATGTGTGTGTGCGCGTGCGTGTTGTTGTTGTTGTTTTGTTTCTTTTGTTTGGTTTTGTTTTAATATACCAAATGCTACTTATAACGATAAGAAATTATGAGGAAGAGAAAGGGAGAGAGAGAAAAATATAAGGAAAAAAAAAAAGAAAGAGAGAAACCACAAACGAGAAAAAGAACAGAAAAGAAAAGAAAAGAATAGAAAGAAAGAACTGCTAGCTTTGACGTTCTGTAGCCTACTGGAGGTAGGGTCATATCCCAATATATTGGTAACGTGTATAGGGTGTAATAAAAATGTAATCAACATTTGTTACCATGCTGACAAGTCCAGTTCTAAAATCTATAGTGGGAACAGGTGAAACAAATGCGTAACATTATACAATGGCAGTAAATATCAATTCGTTTTGTGTACATGGTGGGAAATAGGAAAATGGAAGATAAGGAGACGAAAAAGGAGGAGGAATGAGCCCAGATGAAGACCAACGGGAGACCATTCTGACCAGCCCTATTGTCTCCCTTTGCCATAGACAAAAAGTACGAAACAAGCTACCCACAGAATGAACAAATCGCGTTTGCGCTCTTTGAAACCTATACCATGAAAAATTTTGTTTCTTGCTTATTTTGTTTTGTTTTTTTCGGAAACGAATCCCATGGCCAAACCATTTCGGTAACAAACTTCAAACCAAGTCAGAAATATGAGATGAGATGTCAAAAACCGTGGTATGATAATCCAACATACCGTATTTATCCTTTCTCGTTTTTTGCTTGTTTGTTTGTTTGTTTGTTGTTTATTATTATTTTTTTAACGCGTGTGTCTCTTTCCAATGCTGAGGTCATATAGTTTGGCTTTTAATTTAAATGAATTCATTCTTATTCTAGCAAGAATCCGTATTTAATTCTTCATATTCAATGAGAGGTTTAGTTCCAAGAGATTTCATTGTCTACTCCGAGATGACTTCCCCGTTATAGGAGGTTGAAAAGCGAAACTTATACCGTATTGTCTCCTTTAAAAAAAGAAATTACATATCTATAACATGTGCTGAAAAACAAAATGTCCTCCACACAATGTACAGATATCTCGGATTATAACTGAGCAACTGGTTCGTCGACTGAATACATGGAGTTTGAAATATATTAAAATCAGTAGATAACTGGTGTCGGCAGTTCCATAACTATAGTTATGAGTAGGTGTGAGATTCCTGAGCCTGCCATACACATCAATAGCTATGCAGTAATCCGTCACCATTTCGCGGTCACAGGATATACTTCTATAGGGCCTATTACTATACGTATTGGGATATCTATGACTGCTTTGACCTTTCTTTCTATTTAAAACAGAACTTAGAAGAACGACATTCCCCCTCCTTCTGGAAGAGCCTTTAAACGCTCATATGCCATAAGCCTGGCAGAATAAGGGTTAAAAAGCCAGTATGTCAGAGTTTCTGCATTAAAAGGGGGGGGGGGGATAACAATACGCGCGACAAAGAATGGAAAATGTATGATTTCAATAGGTAAGTGTCACGTCATAGTACACGTAGTTATTACAGTGTATACTTGCATAAGAACTGGAGTACAAACTATGATGGTCTGTGAGCAGCTGATGGACTCTATGACCCTTCAAAAAGAAGGTGAAAAGAAGAAGAAGAAGAAGAAACACTCTTGAAGGTAACTCACATCTGAGCGCCCAACTTCCAATAAGACGTCTTTTTAACTGGAGAACAAGACGTGTATATGTAGTTTTGAGGCCACAGCACTCGAAGAACTTTCTAAAAAAAAAAATCCAGCGATTACAGTTCTGGCATTCAAGAGTTTAAAGCCCCCAGCCTTTGCGTGCAGGTGAGAATAATCACCGCTATTGTTCGGCTTACCTGACCAACAATGCTCGTGCCGCCACAAGACCGCCCTACTGGGCACATGTATTGATTTAGTGGGAAATCGCTAGGTAAATCACAGATAGCCCCTATGAATGGCCGGTTCCGCATTCCAGTTCAACCTTGCTTTTTTTTTTTTTTTACGATTAGTAGGCTATGTCAAAATTTTAACACCCCCCCCCCCCCCTTTTTTTTTTTTTTTGTTAATAGTCTAATACTTATTCTAGAAAACCCCCTATCAAGTTGTACACATTTAATCTTCTGATTCCTGGATGTACCGATAATTATATTTTCATCTTGGTACCGAATGTCTCTTATTCTTGTAAAATGCAAGGTACTAGGCATCCTGCTGATCTTGTTCAGGCAAAACAAACAAATAAACAAACAAATGGACAATAAACGATGCCAAGGTCGCCAACACAGCACTGACTGCAATGTCGTTTCCTGTCGACGTTTCTCGGCATGCGGCATGTTTTGTGTCGCCCTTTGCCCCAGGCTGAAGTCACATGTCTCGCTCAAATCAACAAAAACAGGACATGCCTCCTGTGCAAACTTCGGAGTGCAGCAAAGGCTCCGCGTTCTGTCTCGGACCAGCCTGAGGAACAGTTATTCACACCTGTTGACTGCAATCGCTGGTTGCTGGGGCAACGATTGCAGTTATCTTTCAATTAGGCTATGTATGAAAGTTCTGTATCTCGGATCATGTCTGTATGCCATGTTATGATTATGTATGTATGCAGGTTTGTCAATCTGTCTCCATGAAAAAGTAGGAAAAGTTCCTGGCATACTCTTTAGCAGCATATAAAACTGAAATATGTTAATGGTAGATAATATCGGATTTTGGGCCAAAAGAGAAATTAATGACAGCCAAAAAGTAGGAAATCCTACTACAATAGGAAATTTGACATCCCTGTGTATGTTGTTGCTCCTGTTTCTGTTGAGGCATATGGCTGTGAAACACTGATTCTGTAAAGGGCTTCGAGCCCTTCGGGGGAGACGCACTGTATAAATGCCCTTTATTAGTATTTACTATTATTATTACTATTTTCATCAATAATGTACATGTTAATGTGCTACAGAGATGGGATGAGACTGGACATTGCATATGCTACAGACACTGAGAAGGAGCGATGATGATTCAGATGGCAAACACCTACCTGCCACAGATCAAACTGGCACTCTTTCCCATGGAGAAGCAAACATGTGCATCCTATACATCCACAAAATATTTAACACTGGTGCGAAGTCAAATCCCAGATTGGTCAAAGTCGGGACTAATTTCCTGTCACTCGCTGGAACCTTATCTCGTTGTCTGAGTTCTAAATACACAACTGTCCAAAATGCTATCCAGAATACAATCTCTGTTTCTCGACACCAGTTGAAAGTCAAGTGAACAGTTATGAGGCGACATTTGATGGAAAACTGTGCTTAGCTAGCACTGAAAGATGGCTGCTGTCATGAGTTTTTGTTTTTGTTTTGTTTTGCTTTTTTTCCTTTCCCCCGCCTTTCAGCAAAGGTTTACGAGCAAGAACCACAACATCTAAAGTCAAGAATTAGAAGGTAAACTAACAGGTCACCTTTTGTATAGCAAGCACTTCACGAGTCGTTATAGCGCACACAGCCAGGTCACTACCATCACCAATCTAAGCACATCTCGTTTGTTATTTCTCCCCTCGGCTAGGACAAGTGCTGTGTCGCTAGATCTAAATTCAACCAGAAAACTATCTACAGCAGCAAAAAAAATAACACACGAGTCTGTCTCAAAAGCCACTGCTCATAGATCCTGTGCTTTCGTCACTCCTGTCAGATTGCAAGAGTTGTACTAACGATCGGACCATTTAAAAAGCAATCTAGATTTAAAACTTGCGCCGTCTAATCTGGTATCATGTGCTGTGGTCTAATTTAGTCTTATCTCAAGACAAATACATCAGACCACAGTTGTTTCGCCACAGAAGATAAGGGTTCGACCGACAGCTTTCAGAGATCGACTTTTTCCATTGGCAGTAAACGTTTTCTGAATATAATAATAGAATTGTAGCCTACAACAGACAACAATCATTGTAAAATTGCTACTTGCGATGTTCACCGTCAAACGTGTGTACCTGAGAAGGATCAGATCGTTCAGGCATAAATTGGCTCCTCTATAATAAGTAAGGCCTAATACAATTATGTCCTGTGAAACAACTATAGTTCCTTCGCCAGAATCTCTTAAAACCGCCTACTACTGTTATTTACTTTCATAAGTGCGGCGTTTCCTTTATAGAAAGGACGGTATCAGTATCCCCGACACTAACGAAAGACGTCATCTGGCGCAGATTACGGAACAGAGGTTGCCAGTATAATAAAAAAAAAAAAATCGGCTTTGCAAAAAGACAGACAACCTCAGTAGGGCGTAACGCACGAAAATATGCTAGGCCGTGTGAATGGAAAACATTAATTGCTATGTTCTGTGTTATCCTTACAGGCAGCCCTTTTTTCTTTCAATCGTGCTGTTGAAAAACAGAGGGGGAAAAAAAAAAACGACATAGTGGTCTTAAATCTGGAAGGTGTCTGACCTTGTCGCCCAGGATATCGAGTTTAAAACACTAAATTCTCTACCGCTGATCGAAACCGGTGTGAAAAAAAGTGCTTAATTTCAAAGAGGATCACCAGGCAGATAATTAAGAGTGATTAATGCAACATAAAACTGAACGATAAAGCGGCCTGTCCACATGCTTCACCATGTGGCCTTTTCATCCGACATCCCTCATTAAGATGTACGCGGTTACAATCCGACAAACTTTTTGAAGAGATATATCCATAATATCCATTACTGCTGTCACACATCCTTAACACAACTTTCTGGCACACGCACAGATCCATTGTTCTATCTATCTATCTATCTATCTATCTATCTATCTATCTATCTATCTATCTATCTATCTATCTATCTATCTA
>JBCAUA010043609.1:0-11860 GCA_038406235.1 Peronia verruculata
GATAGATAGATAGATAGATAGATAGATAGATAGATAGATAGATAGATAGATAGATAGATAGATAGATAGATAGTCAGGCAGACAGACAGAGACAGAAGATAAAGAGAGAGAGAGAGAGAGAGAGAGTTCATTTTAAGAGAAAAAAGAAAAGAACTCACCGTCGTTCAGATGTGGTGGTATGTCACAACGACCATTTCGATGCCTATGTAAGACCCTGAAAGGGCTGAAATAAAAGGCAATTTGTCCCTTAGCTTGATTGTTATTATTTGCGATTATATAATTATCATTAATATAAGTGGTATTTTTCTTGTTATTCAGCAAACTTCTGAAAGAAAACTCAAGAAGCAAAGAAATGATACTTTTGAAAAAAGACGAATATATCTTTGAATACGTTTTTTTTTTTTTTAGAAACCTGTAATATACACCTCATCAGATGGGACAAGGATCAAATTCATTCTGTTGCATTTGAAAACAAAACAATACAACAACAACAACAACAACAACAACAACAACAGCAACAAAGAAAGAAAGAAAGAAAGAAAGAAAAGAAAGAAAGAAAGAAAGAAAGAAAGAAAGAAAGAAAGAAAGGGAAACGAATATTTTCTATACAAAAGTACCTTCGTGATAGATGGAGATAATTGAAATGAAATTACTCTTTTTTCGTTAACTTTGGGTTTCTACCGAGTCTCCTTAATAACAGAACTGAGGGGTAATCTACATTCCCTGTGTGTGTATCTGAGTGCGTGTGGTCGTATGCAGGACTACCTCATATTTTCTCTCTAGTTTGATTTAGCAAGAGTCTTTAGCAACAAGTGCCCTAACTGATATTTTAAGCTAAGAACATAATGATATGTTCACAACAGCATTTATATATAAGCTTATATACTGACGGACTTTAAAAACACAACACTTGAAAATATTTTAAGTCCGCCAGTATATTAAATCGTAAGGGGGAAAAAAAAAAAAAGAAAACACATCATCACTGCGCTGTGCAGTTTAAAATACAAAATAGTCACTCTCGTAAAGGTTTTTTTTTTGGGTAATATTTTCAAGAAATGTATAAATATTACGAGTGGAACGTATATATAAAAAAGGATCGTGAATTCAGGTGATTTGTCAATAGAAATTTCAGTTCGGCATTACTTTGTACTCGTAATGAGCGATTCTGCTTCAGAGGATGAAAATGAACTCCTCAGTTCGAGCAATAACGCTACTCGAAAGCTCCTGTTAATTTTAATAAGGTAATTCTCGTTGTTCATCGAGATAATTTTTGTTGTGTTTAATATACACAGCTACTGCTCCAGTATGATAATTCACTGTTTATTTCCAGTGATCAAAATTATGTTGTTGTGATATCACGGTCATAATATTATGAGAGGCCCCACCACATAGTTTACCTCCTATCGCTGCCATCTATTTCCTTGTGGTGTCCTCTAGCGCACTGGGGACTAGCGTCGTACGCAGCAGTGCCAGTTATTACTGAGGATGTCAAAGAAAGGGAAATGGTAAGTATCCAACAAAAGTTCCAAAACCGAAATTATCATGTCGTAAATATGTAATTAATTATTATTTTATAAAATAGAAAAAGACTGTCCAACCGGCAACTAACACAATAATTTAGAAAAAAAAATTGAAAAAAGCAAATAACACTTATAAATAACTTCTTGATGTTGAATCAATAATTAATAATTAATTATTATTATCACCATACATGTACTTTAAAAAAAAAAAGCAGATCACACAAAATAGACAAACTGTTTAACAATTTGTTTTGTTTTCTTTTCTTTTCTTTTAAATCAGAATTACATGATACCTAGGATATTTATTAAAAATTGAAATCATGTGATTCTAAGTTAACATGTCCCTCATCCCCCACCACGTCTTCAAAAGAAAAAGCACAAAGTAGAAATCAGCAAAACCAATAGTAATAATTTTAGAAATTAGACTTATAGGTCACCAGACCTGTAGAATATATGATTTCAAAGCACTCACCATTTAAAAAGAAACAGTATAACGGCGTAATAATAGAGGCATCTAAAATCAATGGACTATCTTTGGAATTATCTGAAGTAAGTTACAAAATATATTCCAAATAATCTGAAACAAACTGCAATATAGGACTATCTCACTTATGACATGTACAAGCATCAGTTCTACTTACTTAATAAAGAAGTCGTCAAAAGAATCAAATCAACTTTTAGAATTTCCATTGTTTGATATTTATGCTAGGCCGAAAGATTGAATGTTCTGGTGTTTGTAGGAAGTAAGGTTTCTCTTCAGTCTCTTTTGTTTCTTATATAATTTACTTTGGCTCTTCCGTCTCAATCGCGTCTCTGGTTTTCTTTTATTACATAGTCCGTCCTTGGAGATCTCCGCGCCGGTGGACAACGTCAGTGCATTCCGAGAAGATCTCCGAACATGCCGTAATATAGACATGCGTCCAAGGCTGGACCATTTCAAATTAAGTTTTATCAAATCTCCTCCAGACAGTCGTAATACCCTTACGCCTTATCGAACATGCATCCAGAGACCTGTGACGCATGCTGTGTCCTACAATGATAAAGTTCACTGTCAAGGTGAGAAATTAAACTTGATCAAGTTATAATAAAGACCGGAATTCGTGAATTTATGCCAATTTCTCTATATGACTACTTTAGGAAACTGAGTTTAGGAAGACAGGACACAAGTGTTTACATATATATGTTAGTTAAGTTGCATAAAATAAATGACCCAACTAATTATTTACAATAATATACAAACATTTCGAAGGCGCTGAGTACACAAAGAGAAAATGGCGTGACACGAATGACTTATACGAAAGGCTCATCCCCTTATCTCAAATGTGTCAGTGTTCCTAATACATTACAAATATAATTATTTACCATTTATCCTCTAGGACCATAGCATTGCTTGAGCAAGAGCAGAATGCCAGTTCTGACACAAACTTGAAGTTACCTTAATACGTATCTCGAACCAAGCGAAGAACCACATCAAGATGACTTAATCTTTGTAATATTTAACGGAGAAAGCGCATTCTATTTGAATATCCATAAATATACCCGCTAAAGTTATGGAAAACATGAGACACACTGACAGCTTCCTCTGCATGTTTTTTGCATGTCTTGGGAATTAGGTTACTTCTGAAAAACTCAAAGTTCGATGGCGGAATAGAAAAATAATCATCAGAGAATATCAGATTTTGCTGCACGAATTTCATAGGACTCTCAGAATAAGAGGGATTCCAAAGCTACACAAAAAATAGGGGATTGGAGTGATCTTTTGATTATTAATTTTTTTTTTACGTGTCTAAGTTCTGATTTCAAATTGTATTCGAAGAAAACAACTAATGCATTGAGAATTTCTTGCCATATGTATCTCATTAAAGACCTTTGTTTGTCTTCCTTTTCAATCTTATTCGTTTAGAAACTCTTCCTATGCCTTCCATCAGAACCCTAATTTTATTCTATTCATCAAGATTTTTCTCCTTATCCGTTCAGAAATTGTTGATGCTCTTTACTTTCGAATACGCTTATAAGTCTGTATAACCTGTTCATTCATAAACTGTTGCTATACTCCATATCAGAATATCACATGTTTAGTTGGCAGTGTTGTTATCAAACGCCCCATCTGTTTTAAGGGTGTAGGTCAGAAAACCATGGCTTTAACTCAACCTAGTTTGGAAAAAATTTCATGATTTCATTCAATGATTGACTGCTCCCTCTCATATGATCATCCAAGCATCTACTTCATGAGCTCGGTTGCCCACAAAAAAAGAAAGAAAATGTGTTCTGTTTCCGTGTATATCCCCTCCTATCAGGCTTTCTTGTGGTGCTTGACCCTTGGGATTTTGCGAATCCTCCTCAGGAGACAGAGTATAGTGGAATACCTTTACATGTCAACTGGTACAAAGGGTGACATGTCCGATAAATGCTGATCTACTGGTTCCGCGGTAGGGAAGTTCATAAATGTGTCAGATTCTCGGCAACAGACAAGAAATATGACATTTATAAACCTGTAATATCCTGTCAAACAAAGACAACAGGTCAGCGGTCAGGATTAGATCAAACCTTTTAGCTAATTTTGATGGAAGATAAAAATTCACAGAGAGGAATTGGTTGACGATCAGATCAGAAGGGGTTGGAGGACACAAGAAATAAAAAGGCAATTTGACTGATTTACAGTGCTTGGGTCTATTTTTGTCTTTCCAACCATCTGTGCAATGTTGATTCTCACATCTCGTCTTTGGGAAGAACTATTAGGGGTGCCTTCTTTTTAGTATTGGTATTTAAAAAAAAAAAAAATAAACGTGGGTTTTCAAAACCCATATCGCTATTTCATTTAGAGCACATAATGATATTTACGAGTAATAATAAATAATAATGATGATAATAATTATAGAAGGCAATTATATTGAGCGCCTTTCCTTTCAGGGCGCTTTACCATCTATTATTTCTCCTTTTTTTAAAATCAATTTTCGGTCAGTTGCAGGGGTTCAGTCTGCCCTTCATGGAGACACTCACCTCCTTTTCAGATATTCTATCAAGTATGTTCTACATATCCAACTCATGATTTGTCATTGATGTATATCATTACTATATTCTCACTATTTGTTTGAAATAAGATCTCCACTTCTAGTTATTCTGAGTCTCTCAGTCAACGTAAGGAACAATGTTCTGTCTCCAGCCAAGATGAAGTTAGACCAAGTGCCATTCAACTTACTGATATCCAAAGGGATAACGATCTGGAGCAGTATTCACGTTCTTTGATATAATGCCTTTTTCATCAAAATTTGATTCTTTCTCCACCATTTCATATTTAACTTTTTACAATATCATAGGGCAACCTATTGCACCACTGCATTCTCTGCAAAGTGCAGTTACGTTCGCTCTGTGTTTAAAAAGAGAGACGGAGAGAGAGGTATTGCACAACCGAGTCTTCATTTTTTCGAAACAAACTTTTGTCAAAGTACATGATTATTAAAAAGAACGAACCGAAATCATGATGGAATGTGTCAGTCCTCAATCATCGTCATGGAATGAATCAGAGAATATTTGAAAGGGAAGTTTCCTAAGTTCTGTAAACTGCCACAGAGGCGTTGTAGTAGCGTCGTTCTTCCTGCAACGTTCAGTTGTTTGTTTACCCAATTGTTTGTTTACACTTCTATCATCTTCAGCATCAAATTACACAATTCCATCCGCTTTCTCTTGTCATCATTGGTAAATGCCTAACGTTAAGGAGGCATAGTTTATATGGTTTCCAATGCAACGTCTTCTTAACACATGCCAGACAACATTGGATTGATAGATCGCAAGCTGACGACAAGCTCAGTCCATGGACTTCCGAGGGCTCCTCTCAAACGCAGCACGGATTCTCGCCATTTGTCTATCGAAACTCGTGGTCGTCCTGGACTTTTTCATTTACACAGTCATCCATTCTCTAGAAACAGTTAAACGTCAAATCGTCTTCGAAAAGCACGCCTCACCGTAACAACTTTCTTTGTTTTCGCGAAATCAAGAATGCAAAACACTTTTTGCTGAGAACTCACCATTCCCGGTAGACAAACAACTGAACACTGCTGGAGAAAGATGCGGCCACAAGGCCCCTGTGGCAGTATTAAGAACTTAGGAAACTCCTCTTTTAAATGGTCACTGATTCATTCGATGACGATACCCCCCGCGGAAACCTGGGTTTATAAATAGGTTCTCTGCACCCACCTGCAGGCGGTGTAAGCCCGTCCTCGGTTACGTGTCTCCCATGGAGTGCCATCCCTGTCATTTCAGGGGAGACATCTCTTCTCTCTCTCCTTGCTCCTGTCTTCTATCCAGCTTTTTTTTTTTTCTTCTTCTTCTTGGGTTGTAAACGTATTTTACCATGTTTGATACAATATGGCCGTAATCGTGGTCATGTGTAGTTAAACCCCAACACAAACAAACAAACAACTCATTCGATGACGATGCTTGAGAACTGATGCAGTGAATCATAAAATAAGTTCATTCTTTTTAATAACCCTGTGTATTGCAGCAAGCCTTGTATTTATCTCTATTGCCAAAACTGGACAACTCGCACGAGTATTTGGCAATCCAGAGCCACTCGGATAAATTGAATCCTCCTCTTAAACTCTGTATATCAAGACAATATTATCAGAACGAAATATAAACTCTCAAAGTCAAAGAAAATTACTTCTTAGACGTCGATGTAAAAAATATGTGCATACAAAGTATTAGACTATCAGAAACATGTAATTCTGGGGACAACTGAACGGAGCGGAAACATTCCGAGAAAAAGACGACTTGTCGGATATGAGAAACTCTACATACCAGCAGCTGAGAGATGGTTTGTTACTAAAAGTGTGCTATTTTTTGACAGGCAGGAGAAAATTCTCATAGAAAATCTTCTGCATAGGTTTCAATATGCGCTTTGACAGGCAGGAGAAAATTCTCATAGAAAATCTATCATGTTCAGACAGTATGCAAACACGTCACTCACATCCCAGAATTTATTGTTGTTGCTGTTGTAGTTGTTTGGGGGGGGGGGGCGGAAGAGGGTACAATTCTACAATACATTTCTGGTTTGTGAATAATTTAAGTTTGGCAAATTAACTTTGACGATCCTCTGGTTTGGATAGCTATTCAGCTGACTAAGAATGGTCCAGATGAGGAAGATATTATTTAATTGAGACGGAGGCCAGTTCCACATGTAAAGGGTGGACGGAAATTGAGGAAATTCTCTCCCTTTTCTCTACCCCGCCTCTTTCCCCTTCCTCCCAAAACATAGAAAGTGTAAAATGTGCGTTTCAAATACCAGCCAAAGAGTGACTCGAGATAAACTCGTCCAGGTGGTTAACAGATGTAAGGAGAAGAATGTAAAGATTGACTCTGACAGGGGAACACAGAACTCTCTTTTTTTGCTCCCCCCCCCCCTCTCTCTCTCTCTCTCTCTCTCTCATAGTAGATCATGCTCAAATGCAATGCCATGCAAACGACAATTATATTCCCTTGTGTCGCGGGTGGATACATGTGTTCGCTTTTATCACCTCAAGCTGGTCAAACTGGTAAATAATGGTATAAATATTTCTTCTTTTCTCAAGCAAAACATCCATTATAAAGCAGGAAACAAAAATTAACATCTAGATCTTAGTGAATGTTAACACGGGAGAAATGTTTGTTTGCAGAGTTAGTGTAATGTGACAGTGCTATTATTATGTTAGAATTGTGGAGTTTTTGTTATGGCATGATCAAAGTCATTCCTCGAAAAAAAAAAAAAAAAGATGATTATATTGCCAAAAAAAAAAAAGTTGTTAAAGTTTGCCATGTATGTATTATTATATTCTAAAATTGCAAGAAACTCACAGTGGGCTTATGGACTCGAAAACTGCTGGATGGATCCGATTGAAATTTGGCACACAACATTGTTGCATACGGATTTACGTTTCTATGTAAATAAACCCGAAAGAAAAGTATTATTTTTTACCCTATTCTACAAATGCGATAATAATTGAATAATAAACTCGCGAGGCTGCTTGATCCGAATTGTGCGTTCGATAGTATGATGGGTTCAAAAACACCGTTTTCCTTGTTCGAGGTGCGCATGCTCGCCATACACTTTAAGTCGCTGGGCTATTTATATATATTTTTAAAAATCTCCCACGGAGGCTGTGTGTTCTCTTCTAGTGTATATCATATGTGTGTAAATATGTTTTTGTGTATGGGTGATCGGTAATAATGATTACAGAATTTAATTTGTTTCTTTCTCTCTTTTCAAAAAAGAAATATATAGATATTTTTTAAATGCGCAAGCGGTATGAGTCATCAGTGCTGCACATGAAACAATGACGTCAAAAGAACTACAAAATATTAACTTTGATGGCAAAGTTTTGCTGTCAGTCCGCGAAAAGAGAGTGAAAAAAACGTAACCGTAACCATCATCCATTCTCAAGTGATTTTTCAGTCTCTTGGGAGAACGTAACGACCTTCTGGGTAGGTTGATCTGTTGATAAGATAATTGTGGTGGACCGATTTAACTAACAGTAGAACATTTTAAGGCAACATTTTTTAAAATTTGTTTAGAAGCATCAGCAATTCAATGTTCGCTTTGTGTTATTTATTGCTTCCTGTTTTGGCGCCAAGTAAAGGCAGTGTATAAAAATTTATCGACCCATGAAAAAAAATAAGGCTCTTAGTCTTGGTCTATGGTTTTTATAATCATTCTACTCTATCTGAAATCAGCCTGTTCAAATTAGGGCGGGCTACACGTGCACGTCTCGATTTGACGCTTAATAAAAAAGATAGCAATTTATATTTATCCCTACACTCACTAGTACATGTAGGCCGCACTACTGAACAGTAACAAGATTTAAAATAATAAATGAATAAATAAATAAATAAATAAATAAATAAATAAATAAACAAAAAATAACTTTTGTGCTTGAAATTGGTACACATGTGTCGGTACCCTGACCTGGCCCCACAGAAATTTGTGAAAAAGTGCTCAAAAGTTAAAAAAGTTTAAGAAAAAGTCAAAAGTACCATCCCTTGACCCCCCAAGAGGGGAAATTGTCTTGGCCATTTCAGACCGCGTCGCCGCAGTGCAGCGCCACTGTACTTCCCCGGATATACATCAGGTACCCATTTTACAGATGGGTGTGCTGAGGAAAATTGTGTGTTAAATATCTTTTCCAAGGATACAATGTTGCGATTCGAACCACCGACCTCTGCTTCCAAAGGCCGCAGCACAAACCACTGAGCTAACACGTCACACATTCAAAAGTTGTGCTGGAAATAAGCAGAAGTTGTGCTGGAAAGTTGCAAAAAAAAAAATCCAATAGCTGCACTCAAAGCTGCAACAATTGCCAGATAACACACACTAAAATTCATAAATCTGTGGAGACGGCAATCATTATAAAGCGGACATTTTGTCACTGTATATATATGTCCAAAATTAAAAATTCGAGTCTCAGTGTATAATTATGTAGATCTCATTTAAAAAAAAAAAAAGAAGAAGAAGAAAGAAAGAAATACCTGTGTTATATCACTTGTTTAATGGAAAAACGTTTTGGTAGAAATGGAACTGGGCACAAGTCAGCCATGATAACTATAAGAACTCTCTCATTATGAGAATGTGCACTAAATTCTGTATAACTGATTTGAATATATTTTTATACCACAAGGTGCTGTATGCATTTTTAATCCTGTTCGTTGAACACACAAAAAAGTTTTTTTTTTTCCAGCTTTTGCAACTAGTCAATAAAGCTGCATTGATATTCATTGCATTTCGTGCTTTATTGAAAAAAAAATGCATTAAAGCTCTTATTTTACATCTTGTCGGAAAAACTGGACTAATTTTCATATTTCGCAACTTTTCAAACCTCTCTCTCCTTGCTCCTGTCTTCTGTCCCTATTTCTGTCCTCTCTTCTTGACGTGTAAACATTTCTTACCGTGCTTGACACAATATAGCTGTAATCGTGCTGATGTGTCGTTAAACACAAAAACAAACAAACACACTTACAACTTGTGTTGCTGTGGTTCAGCATCATCAGATGGCATTGGAGACGTCTGTATGTATGCCTGTAAGTGTATGCACATGTGATTTAGTTTGTCAATAAATAACTCAAGCATTCACGACTACTCCTTTTTTTTTAGATGTTTCTTTCCTCTCCATCATCAAAAAATGAAACGTAAATCGAGCTGCTGATAGTAGGTGGTGATGGGGTGGTGGAGTGGGGATGGGTCTCGTGGGTTTCAAGCTTTTGGGTAAGAGGGTCATGAATGAAAAAAATAATAATAATAATAATGAAACATTGGGAACAAGTGATCTAAATGGTTGGATTTATGCTGTCTCTAGTCAAGCTGCCCTGGAGAGGATCCTGGTCACATGAAAATGGATGACATAAAGGCTCGCTGCATGGACACCTTTCAACACTTTGTACAGGTTACATCGGTGGGACAGGCCTTGTCGGAAGATGATAAGAAAGTGATCAAAGACAAAGGGCTCAACAAGATGCTGAAAGAATGCTGTGGAGATGACGTAGCCAAAGCAGCTGAGGCACAGGTCTTCCCCAAATACTGCGACAAGAAAACGTAAGACGGGTTTCTGTTTTAACCCTAAACGTGTCAGTGGAGATTGAGTGTTAGGCTTTTAAATAAATTCTCTCATTCCTTTATTTTTATTATTAGTATTATTATTATTATTAATTCAGAGAACAAATACGGCTTATAATGTGGGTAAAATCCGCCTGATTTTCTTTTCGATATGGTCTTTTAACCTTTATGTCTAAAGAATCCTAAGTCGAGAGAGAGAAATAGATAGAGAGAGAGACAGAGAGAGAAAGAAAGAGACGGAGAAAGGGGAGAAAAAATAAGAAAAAGAGGAGGACAATAAAATTGAAGGTGGATAGGCAAGATGAATACTGGTTGGTGGACAGATAGATATTAGAGCACGAGGTTGAGTACGTAGACATATAAGACAGATTTTGGCAGGCAGGCAGATAGACAGGCAGGAAAGATTTAGAGGGCAAGCAGGCAGATAGGTAAATAAAAAAAGTATGCAGATAGATAGGTACCTAGGTATGTCGGTAGATAGGTAGGTAGGTCAATAGTTAAGTAGGTAAGCGGTAGGGAGGCACCTGGGTAGGTAGACAAATAGGCAAGCAGCAGTTACAGATAGAGAGGAAGGGAGAAATGAGTCTCTTGCTAACGATCTCACATGATCTATAATATTATATAAGTTGCAAGAAAACCCGCAATAGGCTTATGGACTCGAAAACTACTGAGAGGATCCATATGAAACATTGTTTGCATATGGATCTGTGATTCCACGTACATAAACCCGATAGAAGCTCATTCTTTTTTACATTTTTCTAAACTAGTAAAAACGCCATAACAACTGAATAATAAATTCCCGAGGCTACTTGATCCGAATTGCACGATGATAGAATGGGATTGGGAGGGAAGAGATTGTGTGGTGAACTGCAGCCCACGGCACCATACGCTCAATCTGATTTCTACTCAGTTCAGTCGTTCATGGAACCCTCCGGTAGAGAAAGAATGCAATATGTTATATTTGCATGCCTTCAGCCCCCCGCCACCTACTTTGACAATGCTAACTTTGTGTTTGACTTTACAATGTTTAAAGTTTAAGGTGTTCATAAGTAGGTTCTCTGCTCCCACCTGCAGGCAGTGTAAGCTCTTCATCGGAGGGGTGTCTCCCATGGAGTGCCATCCTGAACTCTGCCACCTCTTCTCTCTCTCTCTCCTTGCTCCTGTCTTCTGTCCCGCTTTCTTTCCTCTCTCCTTCTTGGCGTGTAAATATATCTTGCAGTGTTTGACACAATTTTGCCGTAGTCGTGCCGATATGTCGTTAAACCTCAATACAAACAAACAAACAAACAAACAATTGTTTCACTTCTTTCATGCCATTTGTTTCGTTCAGTTTACCCGACGCTTTTAATTTACATTTGCACACACCTCCTTCGGTTCCCTTCTTTCTTTAGATTCTCTTTTTGTTGTTGTTGTTGTTGTTTTTTTTAAACTTATTATTTGTCACCCAGTACAAAATTCTTTGTTCCATAACCCCCGTTCATAGAGTGGGTTTTTGATACATATATTATGAATCCACTCTGCAGAAAGAAACTTCCTTTCGACACGTTCGTCGACGACTTCATGACAGAACTTGCTGCAGTTGTCATCCAAAACAAGAAAAAATTAGCCAAGCGCCCAGAATTCTCAGACCAGGAAGTGAAATCACTGGCCGATGATTTGAGATCGAAAGTAGCAGCCAAGTACAATGCTGTGACAAAGGTGAATAATGATAAGAAGAAGGCGCGCGGGGGGGGGGGGGGGATACTAAAACGCAAACAATGAA
>JBCAUA010043620.1:0-11860 GCA_038406235.1 Peronia verruculata
AAACATGAAGATCAATAAATAAAAATGGATCAATTATAAGTAATTTAAAAAAAGAATAAAAAAAAAAAAAAAAAGAAAAGAAAACAAACAGTAATGAACTAATGAATAAATCAATCAATCAACTATCAATCAAACAGTCAATCAATGTATCAACTATTATTATCTTTCCATATCAAGCCATTTTTACTATCGTATTCCGACGTTGATCTGCAGTGGAACATAGATACATTACATGGGAGTGATGTGAAATATAGAGAAAATCAGGGACCAAATAGTAAACATTTTTAATGAGTGATACATTTCAGATACAGGGGATTGGACATAGGAATCGTCATTAACACCAGTTTTCAGAACTTTCGAAATTCATCATATAACCTGAAATATTTTTTGATCTACTACTACTACAACTTGTACTACCAGTACTTCTACTACCACTACTACTATCACTACTACAGTAACTACTACTACTACTACTGCTGCTGCTGCTGCTGCTACTACTACTATTACTACTACTACTACTACTTCTTCTACACTACTATTACTACTATTATGAATCATAATAATAATGACCGTGATAATAATGGAAAGGGTAAAAATAATTCTAAATTATTTTATAATATCACTTTCTTGGCGATGATGACTTTCTTAACAGCACCTGGAAAAAAAAAAGTCTATACCTTTTTTATACCCGCCAAATATAAGGCAGCTGTGTACAAGATGCTAACACGGATAAAAAAAAAAAAGAATTAACGACCAGTATCCTGAGGCATAGAGTAGTTAGAAAACCAAAACAAGAAATAGTTGAAAGAAGTACATTAACGCCAGCTTTGATCATGTGGTGACAAAGACGTAATGTCGGGTCTTCAACTGAAAGGTAAAGATTGGCATTTTACGGTGGGCAACATTGAGCAATAGGATGAAGATTGTGCCAGAGAAATCAGTCCAATGACAAGCAATTTTAACCCTCTGTTCCCTACACCCCATGTGTGGCACACATTTTTACCGCATTGCATGAGCGTGGCTTGCAGTAAGGATAAAAAACGTCGCCGCTTGTTTACTAAATTTTTTAACATTACCCACATTGGAATTTGGGGTAATTTCATAACGAAAAAAAGTGATGAAAAAAAAATAAATAAAATAAAATAAACTCGTACTTAACAGTAAAAGAGAAATAAGGCATGGAACGGCTTCCATCTCTTTAAGATCATTGTTAAAAAAATGGCTGCCCGAGAATGAATGCCAGGCATCGCAAACTTTTGTATTTTTAACCTAGATATTGAATTATGTAATGCAGTTAAAACATGGGGCCTTCTAACAAAGCACTTAAATCTCTAAAATTAGTTTTACATATAGGAATAACAATACGAATACGAATAGTGTATTTGTCCACGAGGAAATACATTTTGACCAGCGTAGAAGAACAATTTGAAACAAAAATATATGAAGAATATACAGCACAATATACATACAAATTCTTTGTGTGTGGCCACCGGTTTATGTTCTATGTTGTACTTGATACCAAAATTCTAGACGGGTAGATGTCTCAAAGCAATGTTTACACAATATCTACCCCCACCCCTTTTTTTCGTTTTTGGTTGTTGTTTTTGTTGTTTTTCTCCTCCCTTTACAAGAAAAAGTCACTTGACTTTGGGTTCAATGACCGACGGGCACAGACCATAGATTTCTTAGCTTACACCGAGACTGTCTAGACTGGACTGAATTTGGTTTCCTTCATAAAAGGAGCGAGCAGAACTGTAATGAGCCGGGAGAGGCGCTTGACTGGCTGGCCCTTGGAGTGACCCTCTCAGACCCCATCATTACCAGAGCCCGTGGAGAAACAGTAGGAACGTCAAGTCTTTTGATGGGAAGGTCGATAGATGATAGCACCTCATGGTGTTCTGGAACCAGGACTGTAATCCACAGCTGATTTAAACTGTTCATTGCCCGGACATCAAGACGCTTTGCCCATTATCCCTATTCTCAATTACTAAAGCAAAGAGTTTAGATGCTGAAAACCGAAGTCTGCATATCCACCGTGATTTAGCATTGCTACGGTAGACAAATTGCAGAGCCATATTAGAACGTCAATCTCCCGATTCAGAACAGCCTCTCACGATGCAATTTTTCTTTTAGTTCTGTTTCTATTTTTGAGGGGACAGTGCATACAGCCTTTAGAACTTAAGTACGTACGTCTGTACATTTTTTGTAAGCCTTTAAAGCTCCCTGGAGAGATTATCTCAGCTCAGGTTTATTGCTAGGAATAGGGCTGCAGGTCCATTTACTTGTTATCTTCAGCTGGAAATGATTAAGGTTAGGTATAGCTCTGTTATGTACTCTCTTGAAGACGTTTTCATTTATAACATCACAGTAGCCCTTCGATTGTCAAGAGAGATAGATTCTAGAATCCCCCCCCCCCCCCGCGGACAAAGGTGAAAACTCTGTCGTAGTAGACACTTTGCATTGTGTTTATATAATTAATCCTATATAAACCCGCCCCACGCTCTTTTAAGCTCTTTCTACACCCTAAAACGCTTTCGACATTTAAATATACTTTGTAATATTTTATGCACAAGTATTGTACCGCAATAATGATTTATATAAAATTGCAGAAACCTGCACTATAATAAAGCATCCTGCGGTATAAATTTACCAACAATATAAATAATACAGTGGAACAAGCCGTGATTTATTGAGATAACGAAAACAACGAAATGGCGAGGGACTACCTTACTCTCATGTAAGGATTACTATGAGCAGTTGTAAAGGATACTGCACTTTTTTTTTAATGGTGCAGATCTTCGCCCAAGCCATGATCTCTTAGAATGATGGCAGAATTGGTGTTCTGACTCCTATAGGTCTTGTTCTGTTGAAAAAAAGATTTCCGCATTTTCCCATATTTTTTAATCTGTACAGGTCATTTATTACTGATCTCTTTCATTGCCAGTATCTCGGCTTGTACTCGAAATAGAACCAATATTTTGTTCAATGAAAGAAGGGGAATGAATAATCTT
This sequence comes from Peronia verruculata, assembly GCA_038406235.1. Classification (NCBI taxonomy): domain Eukaryota; kingdom Metazoa; phylum Mollusca; class Gastropoda; order Systellommatophora; family Onchidiidae; genus Peronia; species Peronia verruculata. The sequence goes on from JBCAUA010043620.1 coordinate 3,012, forward strand.
TAATACAGTACCGATAAATCAATATGCTCAAAAATCGACCAGATCCTGATTGTATCGTGTTCAGTTTTAAATAGATCTGAATGTATGCATTAAGAAACACGCTCCACCGGCTGTTGTCTAAAAGTGAATAAAAATAACATTTTCTGACCTCCTAGTGACTCTTACACATTAGCACACACGGATTTTAGACAAAGGGCCGGCGTTTTGCTCTATTCAATTAATTTATGGGAGAAAATCATACCTTTGACTGTCTTTGTTATTATTACTTTATTTTCTCTCTCTCTCTCTCTCTCTCTCTCTCTCACACACACACACACACACACACACACACACAATCCATTAATTGTCTTTCAATGTTGACGCATTTGAATCATAGACAAAGGACTCGAATTCAAAATTAGGTCACATTTCATTCACTTATTTTTTATTTTAAATTTCTCTTATGTTTTGTGATTTAGGAAAATGTTGACAATATCTGCCAAAGGCAACTCAACTACAAGTAGGTCGGTAGATAAATAGGTAGGTACAGGCAAAATATGTTGGGAGGTAGATATGTTAGATAGGTGAATAAGTAAATACTTGGGTAGGCAGTGATAAGGTAAGCAGTGAGAAGATATATAGGTAAAACAACACAATAGTGTTATGTTATTTTTTTTTTACCACGGTTGTGGACAGCTGAGATAACCACCACTATAGGAGATTGAAAAGCTTATAAAAACCATAATCATATATAGGTAAAAATGTAGAAGTTAAGTTAGTAAACAAGTGGGTAGACAGGTGGCAGGTAGACAGTTAGATAGGCAGATAGGCAGGTAAGCATGTAGGCAGGTAGGTAAGTTGATAGGTAAGTAGGTAGGTAGGCGGGTAGGTAGATAGGTAGATAGATGAATAGGTAGATGGTCAAATTAGTAGAGAGATAAACAAGTGGGTACAAGAATCGGGACCGATATAATTTGTGGTAAAGAGTGAAGAAAGAAAACAGGTCGGTCGGGAAGCATTGAAGCTTTTCGCTTAAGAGATGGGTAGGTCAGTATACAAATAGAGAGAGAAAGAAAGAAAAATAAACTGTTGGATAGAAAGAGGGAGAGAGAGATTTTAAAGGGACACTGGATGGATAAATAAACATGCATGTGAGAAACGACAGCACAGTAATTAAAGTCAGTAAGCCTTTCTATCCTAAGAAAGTAGGATTATCTCGGCTTTTAGAAGTTGCCAATTTTTGCTGAGAAATTTTGTGGGTAGGAATTTGGAATTTGGAAATTTTGCCCGGACAGCCACATTAAGCCTACTCTTTCATCGATTTTGAACTTCCACGGGTTCTTTAACGTGGATAACGTACACACGGGACCTTCAAAATATATTCGCCCTTATCCGAGAAAGTTAGACGTCGGGCTTTCTTTCCCACGGGAAGCCAGGGGATCGTTGTGTCACAAAAACAATGCAGTTTTTCGATCTTCGTGTCCTGTCATCCCCCGATGCAGAACCCGCGAGTCGATCCCGGCCTGTTTTCTCCATAAGCAGACGCCATACCACAGAGCCACTGCGCCCCCCCCTCCCCTCCAGGAATAAAAGTAGCAGGAGACAATAGATGAATAATAGATGAATGGACAGATTGAAAGAGAGATTTTGTTTAAGCATTCGTTGCAGCCAGATAACTGAAGAAAGCCTTTCCAAATCTAGTCAAATCCGTGCAAAAGGCCGAATCAAATGTCCATTTGGCGCCGGACTGACCCAGGTAGTCCACTAATCAATTCCTTTACCATTAATACATGTCGTGGTCACGATTATTGGATTGCTACAATTCTGACCAGCATTCTCTACTCTTAGCTGACAAGCACTCCTGGTAAATGGAGATCTCTAGCCTTTCTCCGGGCCGGCCTGCCCACTTTTGTTGCCGGATAGAGTAGGCTATTGGAAAGAGGTTACAAGAAACTTGGTCAAGATTCGAGACAGCTCGTAATTTAATCACTGGCGGGCAAATAGCCACATTATTGGACCTGGTGTCTTATATGTTAAGGCGTGATAAATATGTATTACAGACGCCGTAGTGGATGATAGTAAATGAATGAGTGGATGAACCGATAAACGGATGAATGGATGGATAGATGAGGAGAGGATGGACAGATGGTTGGATGGATGGATGGATGTTAGAATGGATAAATAGATGGATGTTTGGGTGGATGAATTAAAAGATTTATGGATGGATGGATGGATGGATGGATGGATGGATGGGTGGATGGATGGATGGATGGATGGATGGATGCGTCTAGGGATAGATGAGGGAAGGGATGAATAAATGAATAGATTATTAGATGGACTGACGAATGAATCGATGGACTGAATTATTATCAATTCAAGGATTAACGGATCGAGATTGATGGGTGGATAGATGGATACATGAAATATGATGGATGGATGGATGGATGGATGGATGGACGGATGGATGGATGGATGGATGGATGGATGGATGGATGGATGGATGGACTGAGGAAAAGATGAAATCAAAAATAAATGAATGATAGAAAACGGACGAAAAGATAAAAAAAAGATAGTAATAAACTGTGTGCAGATAAAATTTCAGTAAGAACTTAAGGTAATTCAATCCATGTTGGAAGTTATGTTTCAGTTTTGGTTTTTATTTCAATGTGCTATTTTCAAGTACTGTTTTACTCTCGATAAATTATATCTTAAACATTGAGGTACCAATAATTTGATGTATATTGTCTGGTAATCATTATGTATCCATTCATATACTAACATATAACTACATAGTATTCGAAATTAATTCCTGGAATACGGATTGAAGGTTAGCAAACACGAATGATCGTCACTGGGTTTCCTCAGTATGTTTCTTGTTACTCCTAAGCCACAAGGTATTACAATGTATCAATAGATAGGAAAGCAGTTAACAGAGGATAGAATCGAAAGAGAGAAGCCAGACAAAGAGGAAACAATTCAGTCATGCTCTGAAGAGAACAAAAACAACAATAAATGAATGGAGACTGTCACTGTAAAATATATAGTGGTACTAAGTTGATCGATACATGAGATTAGCACGTGCCTGAAATCGGCTTCATTCATTCATTCATTCATTCAATAAATTCATTTATTCATTCATCATTCATTCATTCATTCATTTAATCTTTCAATTATTTCTTCATTTACTCATTAATTCAAAGACTATTCACCTCTTGATTAATAATTGTTTCTTTCCTTCTTTCCTTCCTTCTTTCATTCCCTCATTGATTCAGTCATTGAATTAGTCTTTGGTTGATTCATTCATTCCTTCAACTAAGTTGTCTGTTCATTCATAATACTTGATTTCGTTTACTAATTATTTCTTTTATGTTCTTATGTTCGGCTTTAAGTTTTATGAGTACGGCCTTCTTAAGAGCCTGAACCTACCGCAGTTCTCCGACCTGAGCCCTTGAGTGGTTTAAAACTAGATCTATAGTTAATACATTACTTTTGCAGTAAAAGGATCGGCTGTCGTGATTGTCCGCTAGAAAGCTTGATATACACTAACATTTCGATGGTGTTTTTGCTCACCTTTGTACCGGTTCTTGGACGCTACTAGAATATGACTCATCACCTGTGTACGGTGGACAGGATTCAGGTGGTTGCATTTATAGTAACATACTGATTCCACAAGCACCTATCTGAAGACGTTTCATAGTACTCTGGGATGATTATCAATCATGTCTACATAATTCAAGAATGTGTATCGTTATACTGTATGAAGATATATATGACCACATTATCGTTACATGAATTATGTTTGTACGCTGTTACTCCTGTTCATAATGACAGATTTCTGTGTAAGTGGCAGTAAAACATTAAGAAAGGGAATTAATCTGTAAATATCATTGTGTATCATTACGATTGTATACGTAATATTATGTTAACCTGATCCACGGATAAAGTTCTTCAGCACAGTCTATCAGAGTAAAGATGATATTCTGTTGAGAAAAGACAGCTGATTGTGCTATATGACAAAAGTTCATATTCGACTGAGCAAAATCCTGGAAATCCCGGGTGGATTGTTTGTACCCCTTGTAAAAAATAGAACACTCCACCACGAGATGTTTTGAACAGTTGCCACCGATCCCGTGCATTTTTATGTGTTTTTCTTTGTTAATGTGAGCAGTGGGGAAGGTTTGTACTCCCCCCCCCCCCCCAAGCCTACTAAAATTAAACAGGGGATTTCCAGCCGTTCGCTTGAAACAAATCTATTTAAATAAATGCCAAGTTGTTTAGTACACAATCACAATAAATATCCACTTTCAAATTGATCATAATTATTGTCCTATAAATATTCGTTTAATTAGAAAAAGTCCGGGTGCTTGAAATTATGAAATGAATGTTAATTCCATGTCTTTCGGTGGTACCTTAGCGAGGTATAGTGTGAATAGCTTTGCTGTGTATCAGATTCCTGGATGTAATCTCTTTGCCTCTGTTACAAACTTGTACAAGAAATACATTGCCACGTATCAGATTGGCAAATCAGATACTTTAAGACACATGAATCGGATCGGCACATGAAATACTTTGGAGTATGCATATCAGATTGACACATGAAATACGTTGAGACATACAAGTTACTTTGGCACATGAAATACTTTGAGCCATACGTGTCAAGTTTGTATAAAACTATCTGTGCCAGGTCTGCAAATGCTTAATATTTAGCAACATAAAGTTTGACACAAGTCTAGACGCCTCACCTCCCCCTTCTCCCTCCACTTCCTCGTCCCAAATCACTTCAAAAGAAAGGAAAAGTAAAATTAGCAAGAGATGGCTATATCTCAAGATGACACTATACTTCTACAACTGGGTGGGAAAACAATTTGTCATTACTTTACTGCTTTAAAATTGAACGTTGACAAAGGTAGAAACTGAGGCTAATTCATGGGCGCTACCCAGTAATCGTTTGATATATATCTGACAACTGGGAAAACTTTTAACCTTACAACGACCTTTCCATCTAAAAACACAGTTACCTTTTGATCCATCTATCAATCCATGTATCCATTTATTCATCCATCCATCCATCCACTCACCCATCCACATACCCATCCATCAATCCATGCATCCATGCATCCATCCATCATCCATCTATCCATCCATCCACCCGTCTATCCATCCATCCATCCATCCATCCATCCATCCATCCACCCACCTTGATCTTAAAACACTTTGAAAAGCCAATAATTTCTCAATCCCAGGTGCCGTCATTGAACTATAAAATTGCCCGTACTTGCAAGACTATCTAGTTCTGGTCTGCTAATCATTAGCAGTGAGAGAAATTTTGAAAAGAAGAAATAATTAATGAAACAGAAGAGCACAATTTAACATAATGATCTCATTTAACATAAAAACGCAGGGAGGAGTAATGATATAAAATGCTATTACAGAGAAAGAGTGAGAGAGAGAAGAGAGGGCAAGAGAGAAAATGATAGAAAGTAAGAGCGTTGTTACGAAGAATAATGCAGACTCGGCATTTAAGAAAAAGAGAGAAATTATAACTCTAGGGGAAATAAAAAAAGAATATGAGCGCAGGACAAGAATTAAAAACAATAATAATGAAAATAGGATAGGAAAAACAATGGAGAAAAGAAAAGAAGGAAAAATTAAAAAGGAAAAAAAAAAAGCAGAAGAAGAAAAGAAGGAAAAACTGAAAAAGAGTGTGAAAAAAAGAAACCAGCTGATTGTTTTGTATTTTGAGAGTAGCAGAGGAAATAAAAGTGAGGTCTTCTGTGAAAGTATTATACGGTGTTTATGGTGTGTTCAAAATCTGTTCTCTCTAATCTATCATTAACATGTCACCACGTCTTTTGCGAGCCTTCTTGTCGAAACTGGTTGAACTGTCATCGCATTAAACACAAAGAAGAAAAACAACGACCATAAAAGATACCACAATGTCTGGTGTTGTACTAATAATGAGCCTTTCACCCAAAACAGATTTTTTTGCCGGGCACATAGAGTATAAAAACAGACTTTGTAAAGACGCCAAAAAAGATTTTCTCCGTAGCAATATTTTAAGAATGATGATAGTACAAATGCTGGTACTGTGGCTGAATAAAAGTAAAAAACCTCATTAAATAAAATACTACTTTATTCTCTTCTTTTTTTTCGAAGTGGAACTTAAGGCTAACCCCTTTTTCTCAGAAGTCATTTTTTTTGCTTACTCATTTGGGTCCGGTAATGATGTTATCCGACAAAAAATGGCGACGGCTACCTTCAATTTCTGTCTCGACGTAACAAAAGGTTTTAAGATAACCCTAAATCTTGGATTTTTCAGTCTGAAAGCTTTGAAAATGGAAAGCCTCTGGTTTGGAAGATCCTACTTCTATCCTGCCTGTTGTGATTGTTTTCTTTTGAAAGCGTTTTAAGTTCATTTCCCTAGCATTCGCTTTCAGATGCTTTATATGATAAGCTCGTACAATCGTTGGAAGTGATTTTGAAAAAAAAAAAAAAAAGAAATCTTAATGTTAAAGGGTTGGGGTAAGATTTGCAAACTTTCTATAAGACATTACAACTCTACATGTTTAAAAAATGTCATTTTTTTTTCTCGGAACTGTATCGAGCAATTTATTTTGTTGTTCTCTGAAAATTTACCTAAACTTTTACAGTTGATCCGACCTAAAACAACACAAAGAGAACATGAACTCCATTATTTTGTTCTCAAAAATTATTCCCATTGACAGCTGATGAGATACAATACTAATGCAAGATACATTCACAATCTCACTGAGGCAACAAGGTCAGGAGAACAAGGCAGGTTCGGGAACATCATCTCAACTTAATAAGCGTTTCAGTGATTGCAAAAATTTATCGTTCTCATTTAGTTTTTAGATCCAATAAACGTTCACTTTATTTCAGAACAATTATTTGAACTGAAGATAAAGTGGGCGCATGGATATTTCTAAAAAAAAATGTTCAGCTTTGATATACGGGCATCCTAGTGGAGGGTGTTACTGTATCGATGAGGTTTATTAGTGTGGACGCTTGGGGTTGCCAGGGGGGGAAAAGAGACTTAAATGTCATGTTAAGTGGGGCAGAAAGCCAATGTAATGTCTTCATGGGCAGCGCATTCCTTGCTTTTCAAAGCTGAAGTACCGTATAATGAAAAGGCACTTACCACTCAGCCCTGGCGTGACAGGCTACATCAGATTTTATCGCCCATTTTCCATTTCTCACTCTTTTATTTTAAGAATAAATTGGGTTTTGTTTTGTCGTGTGTTTGTCCCTATGCGGCCTGCATGTGGCCAGATTCGAATGATTCCTTTTATGTTTTTTGTTCAAGCTGTCAGTTTGATTAATTGTGTACTATAAATTCTCTTCTAAAAATTCTATCAAAACTATCTTCATTTTATTACCTTTGCTTTTCTCTTGCTAATCGAACTGGCTTCTGTAGTTCCTATCGTTGAATCCCAGGGTATTTTCACAAATATTTACCCCTAAAGAAGGCAAAAGGTGTGTTTGTAGCAGTAATTCTGTTTACACACATGGGTATAGTAGAAAGTTTCATATTACTAGAAGAAAACTCACGGTCTTCGTAGGCGATTGTCCGATACAGCCATTGGGATACTTGCTGGTGTTTGGCAAGCGTGCGCACCTCAATGTCGTTATTTTGGATAACTACACTAAATGTTATTCAATGAAAACGCGTCATACTAGCGAATGTACAATTCGCATCAAACACCCTCACCAGTTTATTATACAATTATGATAGCCTTTTTAGAATAACGTCTAATATAGTAAGATTTTTCGTTTTTTTTTTTTTTTTATACTTAGAAACACGGATCTTTATGCAACAATGTTGTGTGCCAAAATTGTTATGGATACATTCAGTAGTTTTCGAGTCCATAAGCCTTTTATGTTGCAGATTTATGGTATAGATATTTTGAGGTACGATAGAATGATAAGATACGATAAGATAAATTTATCGCTCCTCAAAAGGAGAGTCAATGACAGTTGATATTTTCTTTTTTTGTAGGATACAATTAAACTTAGGGTGGTTAAAAAAAAAAAAAAACTACCATGGATAGGATTTAAAAGAGCTTGGCAAAAACCACAGAGATTTACTTCAAATTGATAACGAACCTCTGATGAAAGGAATAAATTACTATAACACCCACGATCAACTCTAACATGTGTCAAATGCGTAATTTTTTTTTCAGAATATTTCAACTCATTATAAAGTGGGTGATCACAAAACAACATGTAGATTTAATTTACAAGACTCCCGTAGATGACGTTATGATGTCCACCTCTTCATACCATATAACTGATGAAAACGCAGAGCGTTAGGGGAAACGAACAAATAAACATGTAGACTTATAATAAGGTATCTGGGGATGATGCTAAATTGTCCGTTTGCTATCTGCAGTATGACTACATAATTATATAGTTAATACACAGTTATACACAAAGCCCGCCATCGGTGGGATACGCAAAGCCCGCCATCGGGTGGGATGTCTCCCACGGAATGCCATCTTTGACGTTCCAGGAGAGACATCAGCTCTTCTCTTTCTCCTTGCTCCACTCCTTTTTCCCACTCTTTCCTCTCTTCATCTTGCCTTCCAGACGTGTGTTACAGTGTTTGGCACAATATAGCAGTGATCGTGCTGATATACCGCTAAATCCCAACACAAACAACAAAACAAACAGACGCGTAATTTGTACATACATTTGTACATACAATTTGTACATACATACATGCGTAATTTATACATACACATATATATATACGCAATTACACATACTCCTACTCATACATACATACATACATACATACATACATACATACATACATACATACATACATACACACATACATACATGCATAC
>JBCAUA010043630.1:0-11860 GCA_038406235.1 Peronia verruculata
TATCTATCTATCTATCTGTCTGTCTGTCTGTCTGTCTGTCTGTCTGTCTGTCTGATTGTCTGTCTATCTCTCTCTCTCTCTCTCTCTCTCTCTCGCGTTTCTTGCCTTCTCCTCTCCCTGTCTTTTCCTGTGTGAATGTCGGGTTGGCTGGCTGTCTATCCGTCATTCTATCTGTCTGTCTATCTGCCTCCCGCTCTCTCTTCCTCTCTCTCTCTCTCTCTCTCTGCTAGAACATGGGTGATCCAGTCAGCAATGCCTTGTCCGGCACAACGCATTTTCATTCTGTGAATGAAAGGTCCCTCTTTCTCTCTCTCTCTTTCTCTCTCTCTCTCACACACACACACGCGCGGCTACACACATAACATTCCCCTTTCTCTGATGCTTCCTTCTCCCCCCCCCCCCCCACACCGTCCCCCTCTCCTAGTTGCATTGTCCCTGTTTATGAATGACACGATTTCCAGAACTTGCCTGACTGTGTTAATTGGTTTCTTCGTCTCGGCTTCTGTCTACTTTAACACCACGCTTAGTTCCATTCCAATCTCCACGCCTGAATATCTCTTATCTATTATACCAATCCTTCCCCACTGTCTCCCGGTCACAGAAAGAGGTGACTTTCATCGATCGGCCCTGCAGCACTAAGGCCAAGACTCTATTGGCTGACCCCAAGCCAGGGAGCGTCTTCCTGATGGAGAACCTCAAGTTCTACCCCGCTGAGTACGGCCGTGACGCCGAGCCCAGAGAGCTCAAACTGAGGAAGAAGAAGGACGAAGATGACACAACGATCACAGATTTCACCACTGGGGACAAAACAGTCACTCCTGAGAATCCGCCACGACAAGGTAAACGTCATTCTCTATCCATCGCAGGGTCAAACAAATATTGTGGGGGGTCAGTTTATTTTTTTTTGGGGGGGGGGATTAATGGTTGAATTATCTTGGTGGGTGAATGGATGGTGGAAAGAAGGATGGGCGATGTCAAGTTGATAGGGAAGATACTCACAGACAGAAAGGCGAAAATATGTTAGAAGTGTGTGTGAGACTGGTTACCACATTGACAAACCACATATTCATGTCTAAGACAGTAGCTTTGACCATTCCTGGGTAATTTGCTTGGCTGCTCCTCAGTGTCAGAAAAGATTAAGTTATGTTACCCCAATTTACATCGGGTTTCGTGTCTCCAAATAGCTCAGGATTATCTTGAAGTCTTTCATCACACCAGACCTTTACCAGCCACTGTTTCACCACTTCTGTGATGCTTAAAAAATACTGTACTAACAAAAACCATGGCTTTTTCGCTCCTTGATGAGGTCTTGTGCCATGCAAGAGCTCACTCCCGGGAATTGTACCATGTCTAAAATACAACAGGCTGTCCTAGTGGATTCCATTGTCTAAGAATGGTGGCTGGCTAGAATTTGAGATCTTTGAGATCAATTGTTCAGAAGCCGGTAGATCTAGTCAAGACAGTTAAAGGTCTCACTGGTCATACGCTTTCTCATAACAAATACAAAAAAAAAAAAAAACTACCGCCAGAAAATTATTGGGCAATCCTGGATCACCAAGTGAGTTGCTCTTTGGGGATTAAGCGTGCAAAAACATGTCATAGAGATTTCTATTTTTAAAAAAAGGAAGGTAGATATCCAGGCCAGTGTGATGAGAAGTTGTGAACTTTGCTGCAACCATAGTAATTATATTCGGAGTGTCTATCTGGGCCTAGTAATGCAGTACTGCAATGAGGAAGCATAGGCAAATAGAAAAAAAGTTGCACCACATAGTAAAGGCGAAACAACTTTGTACTGGCTCCTATATGGGAGTGTCTGTTCTTTGAGGGCGCAGCTAACTGAATACAATAACTTTCTTACTTACGCACAGAGAGAAAGAGGTGCATCAACGGGCCCAAATAGATGCCAGGTCTAGCTGGCCGTATAGGTCCAAAGAGACGGCACCTAATATATTTACTCATGATCTGATAGCTAGTGATTGTCTTTCACCTTCTTTGATAGCCATTAGTGTGCATCTTGATATGTGTTGCTAACTGATACATGATATTTATACTGTATTTGATGCAATATGGTCGGGGTCATACCAGTGAGCCCTAAAGAAAAACCCAATACCCTGTACCAAAACAGTGGATTAATTTGAATGCTTGTTTCACAGAAGAGGGCGAGATAAAAGAGGAAGAAGAGGAGGAGCCAGTGATGTCAGGTACAGAGAGCACCATGTCCATCAGTGACGGGGAGGGCGGGCGCAGCATCGACTCTCTCATGTTCCAGCTGATGGCGCCCAAGACGGTGGCCCAGTTCAAGGAGGACCTGGCTGCCTGCGCCGACGTCTATGTCAACGACGATCTGACGGATCTGGAGGAATCTCTCACCTCTCTAGAAGGTTTCGGCCTGCAGGAGCGGGGCTGTGGCTTCCTGCTGATGCAGTATATCCAGGATATGGATGACCCGGCCATCTACAAATTGCCCAACATCGACAGCTTATCTCCAGCTCCACTCTAAGCAATGATCTAGTGCCAGCCAGATCTCACTCTTTCACATCTAGTCAGGGCTTATTGCTTTATTATGGAGTCGAGGATCATAAGGCTATTGCAGTTTTGGCCAGTACAAAAGAAATCCCCTGAAAGCCTCAAAATTTAAACATCAATATATTCTGACATCTCCAAAAATTCCTATAGATCAGTGGAATCTGATAAGCAACTCCGATATTAATTCCTCGTACGACTAAAATTCGTCAGTATTTTAGTTACAGTCTCTTGATAAAATTGGAGCAGTTCCTAGAACTAAGAAAAAACAGGCGTCAGATTATCACAGAAAGAAATCAGTCATGAACTTCTTTTTAAGAAAAGACATTTTCTAATAAGTGACACGTATCAAGTATCCTTCGTTCTAATTTCAGTATCAAAACCATGTTTGCCATATCAGTACCTCGACAGTTCATAGTTACACAACTGTGACAATGTATGCCTGGACGAATATTTCATTATAGAAATTTCTATAACACCTGGCGGAAGTTATGGACATCTAGTGGTCTACCATAACACCAAAGAAATGAGCCATAAAAGATGTTTACAGAGATCTACGGCGGATATGATTCGACAAAATTACTAAAATACCCATAACAGTTTCTCTTTCTGTCACAGTTGGTTATAGATTACGTAAATCTTATTGCTGCCTTTTGCTAAACAAGCCATTTGAAATGAGAAAGAACGATGCATATTGGATCACGACTCTACATTGTTCTGCTATGCGTACAGCTGCGAAATTTGAGAGTGAATGGAATGACATGTCATATGACATGTCGTCGTTGACATTGTTAACATCCGTCCATTCACTTCCTCTTACATTCAGTCATTCCTGCCTCTTTAGTTTAAAAATAAATAACTAAAAATATTTCTCTACGTTTTTATATTATCTGCCCTATAGTTCCAAAGACATTTCTTTTTTTCTTTGCAGTTTTTCTGGTGATGTACCATGATTTTGATCAAGATATTAGTTTCTACAGGCTGTCTTGTCTTAACGCTGATGAGTGTTGTCTTACTCTAAGTAATACAATGATACCTGCTTTCGAGTGATCTGATTGTGTTTCTACTCCAGATTTCTTTTGATATTTGATAGTCTGCTCTCATGTATATTTAGATCTCTTGAATACTCGGGCTAGAATATTTCCTTTCATACGAGAATTGGTTAAGGGAAAAATATTGTAGATTTTTTATGGCTGTTTATATTGCAAGCCCTACCTCTCTTTGGAGATAAAAAGCACTCAGTTCACACCATCTCTTTTATGGGAAATTGTGTGAGATTATGATTGCAAACGGTTGATAGTGGCAAGCCAAGTTCACAGTGTAGAGAGAACCAACTGAAAACGTGGTTCGACTATCAGGGATGCAGTTCTAACTCATGTGGAACATTCTGTCACTGATCCTCATGTTTGTTCGCGAATTAAAGACATATTGTCATTATCTCCTGAGCAAAGAAGACTGCATTTACGCACCACTGTGAAATATGTGTGTTATATTTGAACATCGATGGCAAGTGCTGCTGAAGTATTGTCCTGTAATGCTTGTATATTGTTTGTCTAGTAATACCGTTCATTTCATACCGTGGATTCTGGACTTTGCATAACCTTAGGCCGACAACACAAAGCAGGACAAACTTAAACCTCCTGCTGGGTCGATAAACAAAATGTTCAACCGTCAAACCAGCAGCTAGAATAAGTCTGTGAAAATGAATTGTTTGAAATCCACTACAAAGAGCTAATGTTTTACATAAAACGATTAAATTTCATCTGCATTCACGGTTATATTGACCTTATATTAAGCTTCTTTAGATTTTTATTTGTTCGAAATTTGTTTCGATTTTTTTAAGTCCATGGGTGCTTTTGTGTTTCATTGTTAGAGTTGTTGATTCTTTAATTGATTTTTTTTTTATGTTGTCTTTCTGCCTGTTCCACCGTTCTACATTGTATCAGATCAATGGTTGCTATGAACAATGGGCAAGAATTAGCATAGAGCTAGATCTAGCACACAGTGTTGTCATAGCAAATACAACAAGAATCATGTTGTTGTATTTGCTGTTATTTTAATCGATTCTTTTTTCTCCATTACCTGCCGTCTGTGGGCTTTAACGGTACAGTCTGTGACACAGACAGGATTGTCCTCCTCCATTGGTTCTGATCATAGCTGGCGCTGATGACTTTGTAGATTCTCATGCTGCAGGATTCAACAATTTACCACTGAAAGAATCTGGTGGTCTGCTTCTCTTTTCTTTTTGTCTCAGTCTTGCTCTGAGAGCAGTATTCATAACGTCTGTCTTTCTGTTCGGTGGTTCACATTTTCCGTGTTTTTTTTTTTTCCCCCAGAGCATCACAAATACGAATAATGTTATCGACTACATGTCAGTAGTCTTGGAATGCCGTGTAACTTTCGAGCAATGCTACTGGAGAGCCGCCTATGAGTGTAACTAGAGATTATCGTATGCAGAGATGGAGAATCTCCCTGCTCCTCGGCGAAAAAGATAATTGCGTGCTTGAATTCGAATCCTAGTGTAACGGTCGATGAATATGATTAGAAAATTAGAACCTGCTTTTTTCAGTGATTTAATGGTGCCTTGGCTTCTGTGGCCGGAAGCTGACGTCCAGCGGTCTCGGTTAAGACTAATATGTTTCGGGGGTTCCCTGTGTATGTTTAACACAAACTCTTTAAGTTAAAAATCGGATAAATGTGGGCGGAAACTCCAATGTTCCGACAAAATGCCCCAATTAAAAATGTTTACCCACAAAACTTCTTCTCACCAAAACGGGCACGCTTTTTACAGCGAGATAGTCTTTGTTTTATTAGGATTGAAAAGCCGCCTAATATATAATAAAGAATATGTAGGGATCTTTGCGTCTTAGAGATTCAATAGCTAGAGTTTGTCTATCAATGCTATGTGTTGCAAGTCGTTTCTGTAGGTTTGCTGTTGAATCATATGAATGAGATATCATGGATTCCATTCTGCACAAATTGAAATGTGAAAGGATAAAAGATGATGGCTAGTTCACAACTGTTGATCCACCCCTAATGGCACTCATTTCATCCATCCATCAGTCGATCGGTTCATCCATCTATCCATCCATCCACCCATCCATCCATCCAGCCAGCCAGCCAGCTATCCATTGGTATCCATCCACCAGTCCATCCATCCATCCATCCATCCATCCACCCATCTACTCATCCATTCATCCGTTCATCCAGTCATTCACCCATCCATTCGTCTATTCGTCCTCTCCTGAAGTCTCTCTGTCTATGGAAATGATTAGGAAATTTGGTGACTTAGTTTGAAATCCGTACATCAATCGTTTTATCTTTAAACCGAGTGTCACTATTGCCTATATGTTCATCTAGTTGATTGGATGCCAAAAACACCTGTTCTGCTTGGCTTCACTCCTAGTCAAGTTAACATCATGCAGTAAATATGGCAGTTAAAGATAACCAGCCCTGAAATATTTTCATTTATGACAGTTTGGAACAACCAGCGTTACAATTTTTACTTTCAATTTCTCCTGTGAATAACTCATTTTCATAAACCAAGAATAGGCTGTACTTTGAAGTCCAGAAAGGGGACCAGTGGCATACATGTATAACCATGTCCCTTCCAGCTCACCTCTGTGCCTGAGGTCGAAGGGTGCAAACAAACATGTAGAAAGCACAAGACCGCTGTCTATTCTTTCTCATACCGATAACAAATTCCCACAAATGCTAGAGCTTACACATGAAAAAACATGTACAAGACAAAGTCTTCACACTGTCCAAAAGGACAAATATGCGTGAGCTTAGAAATGTGAGAAACAATTGACTTTCATCCACCTGACACAAAGCTGGTCATTGTCTATTGGACAGAATCCAAACCAGCAAGTACATGAACGCCGATGTCTTTGCCCAGAAGGGCTCGGGCGATTGACGTTTCTCACGATCTGGTGGGAAAACTCCGAAGTTGTTTCTAAGAATCTAAGGCTTGGGGCGAATTTGACCATACTTGAATCGCGCTACTAAGGACAATGGATGATCGTCTCGATGGCATTGATTTAAAATTGATTTTTTCTCTAGCGAAACAGCTTTATTTAAAATTGCAAGACAGTTATAACTTTCAACCTTGAAATAAAGCAAAGTCCTCAGCGGAACGATGTAAAGGATTTAGATGAAATTGAAGCTTTATCCATAATGGAAGCTTTCCACTAGTGTCGGTGAACGGTTGTCTCCGTTATACTGGAATGAAATAGAATCACTTCCCCATTGGGACTCTTTCGTCAAAATTGCAGGACTTTGCACCAAATTGGTGTCACTGTTTTGTCCACAGATGCTTAGTATAGTCTGTCTTGCGCTACAGAAAAGACTGAATGTGTACAAACTGACATTGATTATTTCTTATTCTAACCATGCACTAAAGTAAGCACCAGACAAGTTTGTGTGGAGTCAGGCTGCAGGTGTGTGTAAACACCCAGAGGGAGGTGAATGACTTCGATCCTCTTAAACAATTGGTAGCTGAATGTTGTAAGGAAAAGCTTTTAACCAGGCCCTTGCTGTTGGAAGTCATCAATATATGATACAAAAAAAAGAGAGAGAGAGAGAGAAATGATCTGTCTCTGTATCGACTGTGTTATGACATGTCGACATGTTGCTCCATAGTTTCCAAATTAATGAAACCGAACAGGACACTATATTACCTCTTCACCCCCCCCCCCCAACCCATTCCCCCTTCCCCGCTCCTCTGTCTCTCTCTTTCTCTCTTTCTCTCTCTCTCTCTCTCTCTCTCTCTCTCTCTCTGTGTGTGATAACCTCTTCCCCATCTCGTTTTTATTTTCACTTTTCTATCTTCGACGCTCTCTCTTTCTGCTTCTTTTCATCTCTCTCTTTTTTTTCGTCATCGCGTGCATTTGTGTGTGTCTGTGTGTATAATGTATGTGTGTGAAAGGGACGTAGTGAAAGCAAAGCGTTCGTTAAACTTGGCAATTCTCGCGGCCGTGCAGACTGACTCTGCAAATATAATTGAATATACAGCACTCACTACAATGTCTCATTACATTTTGTTTTCCTCTGGTTAGGAGAACTGGTCGAAAAAGAAAACTAACTGCTTAGCCTAAGACTAAAAAAGGTGAGCCTATTTATAACACTTTATGCACAATTTCAATATCTGATGTAATATCACCACAGAAATCATGTAGTGCTCCTATGGCAAGTGTTGCTGGGCGTCAGACAGGCATGTTGGAGACGATAAGCCGCGGTCAAGAGAATGAATAATGAATAACTTTATCAATAGCATGTAACAGGCAAACAGTCTGACATTCTAATTTGCTGATTACTTCAATCGACTTCCCAGGTTACTTGGTTGTTTTTGAGCAGGTAGGGGGCATTTTGTTCACTCTGACCCAGATTGTTACCATCTGAAATGAATAAGCATTTGTGCGCTGTACAGCATGTTCTTAGTAAAAGGTGTATTGCTTAGCTATCTTTCTTTTTTGAAGAATAAGGTGAAGCTGAAGCAGGGACGAGAGGAGATGAAGAAACGAGAGAGAGCTGTTTTATATTTATATAAAAAACCACAGAAATATATATATATTATATATATATATATGAGCCGCACTGAGGACTACTCAGAAAATCGGATTTGAAACCGAAAAAAGAAAAAAATTCAATCGTGGATAATTGCCTGCGAGACATCGAAGTGAGAAAATCATGGAATTATTGTTAAGGTTCCTTCCTAGATCATTCCAACGCTAACATATTAAATAAATAAGGCAATTTCTATTATGTCATTGATTTACTGCTTTGCTTTACCGTTGTTTCACAAAGGCAACTGCTAACATTTTGTTTAAGTCTATGTAAAGTGCTGATGCAAAGCACATAATTATAAGGGGGGGGGGGGACGTTGACAGTCAAACAAAACCTTTAGGCTAGAGAGTGAGATTTGGTTGAGAAGACACCGGATTAGCCAGATCTAGGCTGAGTATTTGGAAATCCTCCTCAAAGCTTTATGCTAATTGGTCCATACTTTTATTAACTAAAGCGGTTAAACCATTGAGAGCTATCACATCACTGCTTCCGAGTCAGTACATGGCCACAGAACTGAAGTGTGGGCTTCTGGAAAGGTCAACAAGACATTGTTTGACACACGGTTTTAATCTCAGCCACCAGCTGCGATTCCCTGAGATAATGTTGATGCAAAATCAACAAAGATTATAAATCGATTTCACAAACACTGTGTTTGCAGGGCTGAAACCCGAGCTATGTACCGACATCCCAGCCAAGGGTGTCTAAATAAGCCCGTGTTATGACAATATTTTCGAGCTAATCGATTCCTAAATCTCTGTTCTGTATCTGGGTTTCAGATATTGCATAAAATGTCGAGGTCTGGGGAGAAAAGGTTGGAGCAAATATTTACTTTCTGCTGTTGTGTAAACCAAGTCCCACGCTGATTTCTATCTCTAGACATTATAACTGAATCGATGTCATGAGGTGCACTCTGGATCCGCTTGCGGCCCTCAGGATTCTGTCTGGTTGGGCATCTCTTTGCTCTTTGTTTCATCCCAAGCTCTAAGCCAGGGTGGTTCCTAAAGTTTCTGCAGCTTCACCCCCACCCCTCCCCCCCCGTACTCAAAAGCTTGATACGTAGGCTACCCCTTACTACATCAACAGCTTGATTTACATTTATCTACCATAAGGAAGAGGGAGAGAAACACTGAAACAAAACAAAACAAACATTGGAGCGTAGAAGTTGTCGTAGACGAGTTGAAATTATTATTATTCTTTTTTTGAACCATTGAGGAATCGCTGCTCAATACCGCTGAGGAATCGCTGCTCAATACCGCTGAGGAATCGCTGCTCAATATCGCTGAGGAATCACTGCTCAGAACGATTGACAGCGGAATGTTGCTTTCCACCTGGGGCATTTCACAAAGGATATGACCCTTGTAGGACAATGACAGAAACCTATTTCCAACACGAATCATTTCAGAGACAGTTTTGGTATTTTTCAATTGAACAGAGTTATATCGCAGGCGGTCTGACTATTGACATTCTTGCCGTTGTTTCTACTATTATGTTATCTAGCAGGCAATTTGACCATTCCTTATGATTGTGCCTAGTTCCATGAGTTATTTAACCAGCATTTAATCGGTTATTGGTGGTAGAATCGATAAGAAACCCACATTTTTCTTACAACGGCCACTTTGCTCATTATGAAGGAGAACTTGAAAAGTATTACATTGTTTGCTTGTATGTGTTAAGTGTGGGGAGGGGGCGGATCAAACTTGTTTACTGAAGGTGGAGGCTCCAGAGAAAACCATCATCTATGGATTTTTGATACCATATCTACCTAGCTATTGTGAGTTAGTAGTTTATAGTTACTTTGTTTCACCATAACGATTGTCTTATCAAAAAATATTGACTTTATTCTGAATATCTAGGAAACTTTTATTCGCTCTTTCTTCTTAGTTTCATTATACAACTTTTAACCCTAGTCATGTCAAGAGACTAATCTGCTCAAAGACTCGCATGAAGAAATAGCCTATCAAATGGTTTACTAGCATTTTATCCATGTTATAAACTGAGGACAATAACTACCCTAAACTGACCTTTCTTAAGCATGAATACATATTATCATTATGGACAATTGCACTCATGATCTTCCCTAGGATTTGTTTTTCAAGTTGTGTTCTCTCTAGGATTATTTTCTCACTTTGTTTATTTCTCTGAGGTTATCTTCTCAAGTTGCATGCTCTCTATAGTTATTTTATCAAGTTATATCTTCTCAAGGGTCAGCTTCTCAAGTTGCATCTTCTCTAAAGTTATCTTCCTAGGTGCTATCTTTATTAAATTTATGCTCTCAAACTGAATCTGTTCTAAAATTATCATTTCATGTTGTATCCTCGTAAGGGTTATCTTCTCAAGTTGTATCTTCTCAAAAGTTGTCCTCTGAAGTTGTATCTTCTCTAAAATTGTCTTTTCAAGTTGTTTCTTTTCTTGAGTTATCTTCTAGCTCAATTTCTGTTTTCTCTAAAGTTATCTTTTTAAGTTATATCTTCTTGAGGGTTTTCTCACATTGCATTTTCTCAAAATGTATCTTCTCTAAATTTTTCTTCTCACGTTGTACTTCCTCTAAAAGTATCTTCTTAATTTGTATTTACTCTAAAAGTTATATTCTCAAGTTGTGTTTTCTCTAAATTTATCTTCTCAAGTTGTATCTTCTCAAGTTGAATTTTCTCTTAAGTTATCTTCTCAAGTTGTATTTTCTCTAAAGTTATCTTTTCAAGTGGTATCTCTTCTAAAGTTGAGCTCTTTTTTTTATTATATCACTTTAAGTACAAGTGGTCGGGTTCGGTCCTGAATAATCGGACATCGTCTCATTTTTAACATAGAGCGATTTTAACCCTGTAAGGTCTTGCGCTCAATGACCACGATGACACAGTGGGAGAAACGTAATGGACTTTACTGTGGAAGTAAAGTAGGCCTGCATAGTTTGCCGACATCAAAGACTATTGGTCATCGATTGGATCGGAGTAGCTCAAACAAGACCTGGTCCTCGCCCGCCTTTATCGACATGTCCAAGGGTTAGGGACTCTCAGTCTCTGAGAAGTTGAGAAGTACTGAATTACTTACAAGATTGTTCATCCTCACTATTTACATGAATATGACTGAAATCAAGTTTAGAACGAGAAATATGTGTTTGTAGCAGTTTCGTTTTTAAAAATGAAAGATTGAAAGAAAAATGATAAATGACAGAAAGGACGAGAAAAAATAAAGGAAGAAAAATAGAGAAAGCAAGAAAGAGGGAAGGAGAAAAGTAGACAGGAAAAACAAAAAAGAAAGAAAGAGTAAAAAGAGCGAAATGAAAACGAAAGAAAGAATGAATGAAAGAAAAGTAGACAAAAAATAAAGAAAGAATGAAAGAGTGAAAGAACGGAATGGAAAAGAGAAAACAAGAAGACAAAGAAAGAAAGAAAGAAATGAAGAAAGAAAGAAAGAAAGAAAGCGTAACAGTATTTCATATTCATAACACGTGGATTTTATCAGTAGTTTATTACTAACAGTACAGAAGGGACGGTTTGAACGTGGCCTCCGAGCAGATCGCTTTAAATCAGTATCTCGCTATTCCTGCGTAATCATAAACATCGTGTACATCGATCCCGAAAGCTCAAATGATATTATCCTCGCCTCTGACGATTGAATATCTGTCTATCTGTCTCTCTGTCTATCTTCTGTCTGTTTGTCTATCTGTCGTGCTGTTTGTCTTTTTGTTTGTCTGTCATTTTGCTTATCTATCTATCTATCTATCTATCTATCTATCTATCTATCTATCTATCTATCTATCTATCTATCTATCTAT
>JBCAUA010043641.1:0-11860 GCA_038406235.1 Peronia verruculata
GTGATACCAAACTTTGTTTCATAGCCGTATCAGATGAATTTCTATGAATTTTCAAAAACACCCTAAATTAGTGCGTAAACACGGGATAGCTACCATAGAACAGGAACGTTCAGTGGGATGGCGAGAGCCGTGACCATGCCGATGTGAAAAGGTTAACATCAAAAGGGTCCACAAACAGTTGCTGGAGCTGACATGGCATGACAACAGATCACATTTTGAGATAGGTCGGGGCAGGTTGGGCCACTTTGAGAAACAGAAAATAAATTCCAAAAAAATAACTTTTTGGATGATTTTTTTTTTTGTTGTTGTTGTTTAAGTTCCATGTACAGTGATCCCTCGCCATATCACGGCTCACCTTCTGTGGCATCACTGTATCGCTGGATTTGTAATATGTATATGTATTTCTGTATTGCAAATTTCCCTCTATATCGCAGGGTTCACCAATATAAATAAAATATTTAAATTTTGATTTAAAGACTTTATAAGAATGTGGGGATGGGTAATACAGTAAAGTAAGGGTTGATAAGAGTAAGGGGGAGGTTTATAAAGGTTTATAATGTATGTAAATAAGAAAATCAATTTTTTATCCCTGCTTCACAGATTTTCACATGTCGCAGACAGTCCTGAAACCTAACACCCACCATAAACGAGGAAGTTACTGTCCACCTATTAACTTCACATGTGTGGTTATCTCGGTGTTTCCACCAGTGAAATGAGATCCCTGACTTTGTAGAGCAAAATTACGGCAATACCTCACCTGTCTATTGCTTCTTTCATACCACTGAGCAGAGCTCTGCGGAACCAGTCACAGCGGGAGGCGACTATCACACGATGGGCTTTGATTTCCTGGATCTCCACCTCACCGGCTTCTTTTTCAGCAGCATCCACACCTCCGGCACTTTCTGCCCCTGCACAGCCCTCGGCAATCGCTGTGGTGTGGTCTATGATGATGTCGCCCCCTTCTGCAGATAACAAAAGTGTTTATTGATTTCTCTGACCTCTTTCACGCCTGATGTCTCACTAAATGACAAGATCTGTAGGGTCATTATTTTGTTTATGAGGTTATACGTCTTGTGCCCAGGGCAAATGAGCCAGAAGTCGCACCTGTCAATTTCGAGTTACAGCCATTTTTAACTATATTCCAACTGAGATACCAAATTTGTTATCCCCTTTCCACAAAATGAAAATTCAACCTTTTCTAACCTGCCAAAAGAAAATTTGGCATCTGAGTTGGAAAATAGTTAAAAATGTCTGTAATTCGCGATCGCCCGGTGTGACTTCTGACTCATTTGCTCTGGAGGCGAGACATTTACTTAATTAACTGCTCAAAGGGTACTGTCAATTCTTGGGCAGCAACATACATCAAGTTTGCAAAGTGGCAGACGAGAGCTATCCCACTAATCTAGAGACATTTGACTTTACACAGTAAAGTTGCAGCAATATGTCATCTGTCTATAGCTTTTTTCATACCACTGACCAAACTGAAGAAAAAAATTTCAAATGACATTTCAAAAAGTGCAAGGGGACATAAATTTCCTATCTCTTGAGAAACACTTCATGAAAAAGTGACTCTCTTATACTGAACACTTTATTCCACCTAACAATCATATAAGATGGCAGAATAACATTTTCTGTCAGGCAAGTCTGTATATGAAGGTCCACTAAGGAGCGGAAATACAAACTGTACTCAGTGATCCGATTTAAGTTTTGAGGTAATTCGAGTTTTAGATTATATTTCTTCTATTTTGAGATGCATCAATATGCCAAAATAGACTCCAGGTCTAGCTGGGCCAATAGGCCAAAACAGACGGCACCAAGAAAAAAAAAAAAAAACTCTTAATAAGTACCACATGAGTTATCATCCCTTATAAATTATCCAGTGCAGGATAACTCCCCAGAAGAGCTTACCTTGTATACTGACCACCTCAAAGACCATGTCTGTCTTGGCTCTCTGCCTAAACAGGTCCAGAGCTCTCTTGGCCGTGTTGCTGTTGGCGGCGGTGGGAGAGACACACAGTGAGTCCACACAGCTGAGCTGAGGAGGGCAAAAACAAAACTTTCTCAGTCAGGTTATACAACAAAAATATTTGATGAGTGCAAATCATGAAAATCAGATTTCTTACAGAAAAAAAAAAAAAGGAAATACATCAACTGTCTGTACACAGTATTAATTCAGATATCATGAGGCAAAAGACCTATCCCCAGACCTTTCAATTATATGATAATTAAGGTAAAGGTTACTGCAATCAATTACTTATATCCCAGTGACATAATAAAGTGGGTGGTAAGCACTTGAAGGGAAAATTTTTATATCATCTCTCCAGTTTACCAAATGTCTTGTACCCAGGGCAAATGAGTTCGAGGTACGTCCATTTTTGACATTTTTTTTTTTTTATTACTTTCGGACTATGATACCAAAATTTTTCTTTTTTTCAGGTTAACAAACGGTTACATTGTCATTTTGTGGAAACAAAAAGACTTTTAGTATTTTAGTCAGAAAGTAGTTAAAAACAACCGAAAACAGACATAAATTTTATCGCCCAGAGAGGCCATAAGATAAAAGATAAAAGAGCACTACACACAGAAAGTTGTTCCTCATGTTCCATTTTCCAATATATCTATATCAACAGTATAGCACCATCCCTTTATCATATCACCTCAAATTTTGACTATATGTCTCGCAGCAAGTCAAACTTGAGACATATCTCGATTTTTTCAACATATGGGGTTTTTCGTATCATGTGAAAACAATTTCATACCACTTTAGGTGGTGATAAAGGTTTTGAGCTAGCTTTATTACTTTATTCTTGCTAGAGATATTGCAGTTCCAAGAGACAAGGGGGGAAATCCCCCAGCAATGACCAAAATTCCGAGAAAATCAATTAAAAAAGAACGGCCAAACTTACATATTGACATACCTCCCTCTCAAAGCTCTATTTCAATGAGGAAATATTTATAAATCAAGAGTAAGACTGATACTGTCTTGTTCAGAAATGAATGCACTTTTGATTTCAGCAATAAAAAAAATTTGATGCCTCATCACATTCAAAGCCCGATTTCTCAGTTCTAGCCCCTTCATCTCATATCGACTGCCCGCGAGACATCTGAGGTTGAGACTCCTTCAACAAACAAACAAAATACAATGAGAGCTCAGTCTACACCCTGTAACACTCTGCTCTGTTTTGCCTTGCCAAGCAGGATAGAAAATTCAGACTTTGTAGACACTGACTGGAGAAGAGAAAAAAAAAAAGTCAAATCTAGGCCAAATTGTGAGTCATTTTAATTTAAGATGATGTAGATGAGATCTGTGTTCATCTGTAGACAATCGCTGTGGCTCCACCTGAAGAGAAGGAGAAAATGATGACGACAATGGCAGAGCAAATACCTGAGCGTATTTGGTTGCTTTATTGCTAGCCACAGCTGAGAACAGCGACTCTTTCCCTGAGGATGACTGAGACGATGCGGATTCCCCGGGTGACCTCAGACCCAAGGTCACCAGAGACGCTACAAACTGCTCGCTGCGGACAATATCACAGATTTCGTCAATCATCGGCTGTAAGGACGACCGACTGGACTGAACTTTGGCAAGACCCCAAGACTGAAAAAGTATAAGAAAACTGGACTAAATACAACTTAATGTACAAAAGCATAAATCCATCTTCAAAAATTAAAGTTATATTTTCTGACTATTTGATCTTGAATCAATATCCCTTTAAACTGTGATCCACCTAAAACTAATGTATTTCCAAAATTCTGCCTCTAATCCTGTGCACAATTAAATCAGTGCATTATTTTCAATAAACAAAAACATTAAAATAAGTTTCAAATAATGGTACAGACCAAAAACTTGATGCTCTAGGGACTTACAACTTCAGGTGTAGATATCTTGAATGGATATTTCCAAACAAAATAATTAAGTCATGGTCAGATCACCATTCAGATTAAAATCCTGTAGCTCTGGGGACTTACAACTATAGTTAGGATATCGTGAACACACATTTCCAACAAAAACAATTAAGTTACGATTTAGATGAAGGTGTAGAGTAAAAGCCTGCAGCTGTGGGGACTTACAACTACAGACATGATATCTTGAACACACATTTCCAAACAAAAACATTAAGTTAAGTTTCAGGTGAAGGTACAGACTAAAAGCCTGCAGCTTTGGGGACTTACAACTTTAGATGTAGCCATCTTGAATAGATATTTCCATTCCTTCCAAGTCACTTTCTCATCAAAGGTTGCTATCAACTCTCTCAATCGAATCACGAAAGACGGAAACTGGATGTAAGACAAGATATCATCAACATCCGCAATAAGTGTCCATCATATTAATGAAAGAGATCTGTAAAATATATCTGGAGAAACCTGGCATGTAACTGTAACTGAAAATTTTTTAGAAAATGTTGAGTACTTTTTCTCTGAAAGATCTGGAAATTTGAGAGCATTTTTTTTTTTCAAAGTGACAAACACTGCAATTATTAATTTGCTTAGGCCCATAGTTAGAAAATAGTTTACGCAATGTCTAACATACCACATGCAAAAATAACAATTATTCTCAAAGCATCTTAAACATCAATGATCGACATATAAATCACAAACAACACACACATCTCTCCACAATGACAGAAAACATATTTATTGTTTGTTAAAGGTAGACCCTTACAACAGAAAGTGAGCATTTTGTAGGAGTCAATGTCAGCTTATATCCAGAGGTTGAGCCAGTACAAAATCTTGCACCGTTTCCTTTGAAGTTCCCTTTCAACACTTCAACAGTTTACAATTGCAAACATAAGAACCAAATCAAGAGTAACTTCATCATTACTGATTACACCCACAATGTAAGTTTATTTTAACATGAAAAATAAAACTTATTTAATTCATTGAGTTCACACATTACTGACTTTCAAAATGACATCCTACATCCCGTACACCATGTGAGACAAAAGAATTATCACTGACTTACTTCATCCACTAGATGCATAAGAGACTGGGAGACAGATCGCACTTTGTCTGGCTGGCTTTTCATGTTGAAGTTTTCCCTGCCACAAACAAAATCCACAAATCTGAACTGTACATCCTTGACGACATAATCAACAAAATATGTTTCAAAGAGTCCAGCTAGGTTTACTCCTCTGACACTAATACTGAAGTATACAAATTTATGTATCAAAATACACTTTTTGGCGCATTTCCCATAAGGTATATCAATCTTTTTGGCATAGTTTGACCAATGATTCAAGATACCTTAAAATTTTTCACACTTTACAGCAATCCTGTCTATTGCCCATGTCATATTTCCTGCTTCTTTTAATATTAACTTAAATATTATAACTCATTCACTGTATGTCATAAAAACTGTCTGAAACAATGTAAAACTAAAATTTAGAACAACCTCTAAAGCCAACAAAGGCTTCACTGTTCATTTCCTGTACAAAAACATTATCCCTTGAGTTGCTCTGCAAAAGACAGGAATGATGCAAATCTCAAACAAATATTAAACCAATGCTCCCAATAATGCCAAATGGTGTCTTTACCTTTTTTGCCGTAAATGAAAGAAACTGGAGGTGGTTCGCTCATGAAAGTGTTTCAACTTTTTCAGTTCTTTTAAGTGGAGTGCCTGTAGGATAAAAGAAAAAAAAAAAACTGTCACCTTTACTGAAACACAGACTAAAAATAATGTCATCATAATAACAAGAATTTATAAAGAAAATGGAAACCAGACTCATTATCAAATTATATTCTGAGAAGTTGGAATACCAATTTTTGATTTCATGAATTACACCATACTCAATTCACTTTGTGGGAGGGGAATAGTTGTGTTACACTCATCAGTGATATAAAAAAAAAAAAAATGTGGCACCAAATCCAGTGTGAGATAATGCAACATTCTAAGGCTAGAAGAAAAACTTACATGTTTCAATGTTTTGCCCAAGGCGTCCCCTACACCAGTTCTCTTGGATTTCTCTGCTTTCTCTCCCTTCTCCATCACCTTCTCATTACTGCTGGAGATAGCCTGTTCCAGAGCCACTTTGGTCTCACTGGCAAACCGGAACATGGTATCCAGAATGGTTTCCATCTGTATAGGAAAGTGAAGATCTCAATCGAGACATGGTCGTCATTGCAACTACATCTTGTCAAAGCATCAATGACTACATGTATAAATATCTGCCAAAAAATGTTTCACTTTACAACTATTTCATGAAATATTCCAACAGGGCTTTACAAACATTGGATTTTATTACAAAATCTATTTCTGATCTCAAAAGAAAAGAGAGACAGGCCTTTAAATACCCTTCATATGTGCTGCTAACGTCTGACCATTAGGGACCATAAGGTACTTCTACGTGCAAGAAGCAATAGGTCATATAGTCATTTTGTGTAACGAAAACCTATTGATCACCTGTGTTAACTAGTAATAGTACTTTTGCCAATCAGTAAACCACGGTACTGCCAACTGGGAATGTCATCTAAATATACTGCGAATGAACAGCCCAGATTCTGAGTGACAGCACTGATGCTTAAAGTGACCTTCAAAAGTTGATCTTAGGCCAACGGGTCAGATATGGAGCTGCAGTAATGACATACAGCGTGTTACAGAACTGACCTCTGGCACCAGGTAAGCAGCTATGTCTGCCCTCTGTGGCTGAGTCAATGCTTGCAAGTGTGCCTTGACTGTGGTCAGCAGGGTTAGAAGTTGGTTCAGGAACAATGGGATCCTGCGAGTCAGATATGTAATAAAGATAAGAGGACAATTCAGCACACTGAACTGTTTCTTTCGCATTCATGATGAACATTTGTGACACTCATAATTACATTTATCAACAACCTGACAAAATAGAGTTTGCAGCTGAAAAAAGGCTGAATGTAAGTCTAGACTTCTCACAACAAGCATGATTTATCTAGAATGGTGGGTTTCTTCACACGTGCTGTAATACACTGACACAGTTTTTTTGTGAAATAATTCAAATTTAATAACAAAATGCCTCTGTCATATGAATCTTGAGGGTAAGGTTGTAATAAATTGTTCAAGTCACCCAAACAGATTTTGCCACTAAGTAAGGTGGTGATGTGTTTGGCAAACATTCTGACAGGTATTCAGATGGCAATTGATACAGATGTCATCTTCACTGTTCCATATGTTTTCCAGGGCAAATGATTCAGAAGTCGCACCAGGCTACCGTGAGTTACGGCAGATTTTAACTAGTTTCTGACTCAGGTACCAACACTTTTTTTTTTTTTTTGGTTTGAAAAGGTTGAACTTATGTTTTGTGGAAAACA
Source organism: Peronia verruculata (assembly GCA_038406235.1). Lineage (NCBI taxonomy): Eukaryota > Metazoa > Mollusca > Gastropoda > Systellommatophora > Onchidiidae > Peronia > Peronia verruculata. The sequence continues at coordinate 7,279 of JBCAUA010043641.1, forward strand.
AATAAAACATTTTGGTATCTCAGTTTGAAAACAGTAAAAATTGGCTACACCTCAAAATCGCTCACACAATTTCCAACTCGTCTGCTCTCGGCGCAGGACATTTAGTCCCATAATACCCACCTTGATTTCACATATTTCATAATCTCATAACGCTCTTCTCTCGACAGTTCATACTTCCGCTTGGAGAACAAATCACACATAATGACTAGCTTGGCACAGGCTGAAATGGAAAGTGCACAATAGAAATATCCCATATAATATAGGTCAAATATGAACAGCATTATCACAGATGGTAAAACTAGCCTTCATAAAATTGCACAATATTACTAGAGATTTTTATTCAAACTTATATTTCAATGCAAGGCAATGCAATAAGCACTTGATCACCACAAGGCTGTAATACTGCATCTAGAATTTTATACATGATTCTTTCTCAATATTATGTCTATTTTACTGCTTATTATCAACAACAAATGCACATATTTATAAAAAAAAACATTTTTATTCAAACTTATACTTCAATGTTATGTCAAGGTAATGCAATAAGCACTTGATCACCACAAGGCTGTAATACTGCATCTAGAATTTTATACATGATTCTTTCTCAACATAAAAAATACTACATCTCTCGCAATACTTATTATCAACGACAAATGCACATATTTATAAAAAATATGATGAACAGGCAGAACTGCACAGAAGGATCAATTCTGCTTATGCAGTTTCATAAACCCCAATCCCTTCATGATATTTCTCAAATACCAAGAGGTGACACTTATTTAGTATAGAACATGAAGAGTGTAATTTGGTAATGCTAGAGACTTTCATTATGACAAATGTCCCACCAATTTTTTAACTGACAAATCAGAAAATGAAAGATTTCACAGCTGAAACAGGCAAAATTGTTTGGTCCACAACAATGAGAGCAGAGAGAAAAGTGATAAGATATTGTTTTCCATAACAGGCTAGACGTAAAATCTTTGAAACAAAGGAGTGGTGTTAGTTGAAAGAAGAAGGAAGGGGGAAATCACAAAGCGTGGATTTATAGTTATAGATATAGCCATCATGATGAGGAAGACAAGAATACCTATTGCTTCTTCCCTTAGAGCCTGCCGGACAGTATAGCACAGTTTGGCAGGATTTGACCACATCGTCCCCTCCAGGGTCACCGTGTCCTTGCTGTCCTGGACTGTGTGACTACCAAATAGGTCATTGATACGGTCGGCACAGGCATGGATGTCTGAGATCAGGGTCTTCATTTCTGTATCCACGGAAAGAAATCATGCCAAATGCCCAATTAAAATTTAGATGTTTGATGAAGAAACAGTTTGATAAATGTGTTACAATGCTGTGTAATTTACAAATAACACCTATACATTCATAATTCAATGTATGAATAGTTTAGTTCTGAAAATGAATTATCAAGACTTCTGTTGAGAAAATTTTTCCATCCTACAATAGGGCTCAGTTACTGCAGTGACAGGAATCAAAATACCCTCATCAACATTAAAGAATGTTAGTACTACACAAACAAATTTCTGTGTTTGTTTCAAACGTACATCATGAAAAAATCTTAACAACTTTATGGCAAATATGGAAGTATTTTCTTCTCCTCATAGTACAAGATTTTGCTGTGACTATGATTTCAAAGTCACAGGAGGAAAGTATTTTTTTTTCCTCCTTCACTATGTTCAGCCACCAGCCCTAATCATTTCGTAAAGGAAAGTAATTAAACACTGTGAAGCAATCATCATTTGAACATAACGAAATGACTGATGACAGTTTTGCCTACTTACGCTGTGTAAGTGCTGTGTTTTTCAGGAAGGTTTCACACATCTGTCCAAAGCGTATAAACCCCGGTAATTTGCCAACTGTCTTGATACACTTCTGTGCTGTGACCTCGGTGAGACCCCGAGGTAAACATTCTGTGTACAGGTAATGCAAGACAACACCCAGTACATCCTCAGGTAGGCCAGTCAATGGGGTCACTGGTGCCATCCAGTCCAATTCTGGGGCGCTCAGTTGCAGGATGATACTGTGAGCTTTGAACTGTGACAATAAGTGTGACTTAATTTTATAAACAGAGAGAGCAAAAGCAAATGTCAATAAACAGTTCTGTTCTGGAAATCTCAGTTGAGGAAACAATACTGTGAATTCTGAACAGCAGAGATCAACGATATATGTCGCGCCCTGGGCAAATGAGTCAAAAGTGGCGCCAGGAGATTTCGAGTTATGGCCATTTCTAACTATTTTCCGACTCAGATACAATTTTTTTCACGTTAATAAAGATTAAATTTTCAGTTTCTGAAAAAGAAAAGAAAAATGGTGGTGTCTGAGTTGAAAAATAGTTCCAGATGGCTGTAGATTGAAATCATTGGGCGGCACAACTTGTGGCTCATTTGCCAAGGGCACAAGACATACACATGCATATGGGCAAACATGACAGGGGATGTTGGTTGAGGCAAAAATATCTTTTTAGAAATTCAACGACATCTAATCCAGAGGCTTTGGTCTGCAGGATGATATTGCAAGCTCTGAAATGTGAAAATGAGTGTACTATTAATTACAAGGCACACATATCTACATGGGTAAAAGTGGTAAGCAGTACTGGTAGAGATAGCGAGTATCTCACAAGAATCAGACCAGATCAAGAGCATTCAGTTGCTAGATGGAAATGAGCATAATATGTCTTGTGGCCTGAGCAAACGAGTTCAAGGTCACATTTGGAGTTAGAGACAGCGAATTATGGCCATTTTTTAACTATTTTCTGATTCAGAAATAAAATTTTTCCTTTTTTCCAGAGTAAAAAGCTCAAATTTTCATTTTGTGAAATAAAGGCAAATTTTGGTATCTGAGCCGGAAAATAGTTTAAAACACCCGCAACTCATAATCGCCTGGTGCGACTTCCGACTCCTTTGACCTGGGTGCGAGGCATATACCTATCCAGAGTTCACATGCAAGTTTAGGAAAAACAGAGATATCTTCCTAACTGACCTTGATACATTCCACAATCTTACATGGAAGCAAAACAAAAACAAACTAACAAACAAAAAAAGAAACACACACACTTGGATTAACTTCTGAGTTACCTCTTTTCCAGAATCTGCCCGCAGTACCAAGTCTGAGAAATAGCCATGTTCTAAGGCACTCAAAAATGAATAGGGAGTGTCCTCTCTCCTGGGGCCCTGAGACACCTGTAGGGAGAGAAAGATCAATTACCTTAGGTGCAAGCTTGCAATATTTCCATCTGCAAAACACACAAAAGATACACAAGAATTAAGCATAAACCCTTCTTTATTCAGATAGAAATTCTGATATAATCTGGGGATATTATTATGTATTTATTGTAACAATGCATAAGCTTTTGAAAACTGTTACAAACACATATTATCAGCTATTTTCTTCAAGAAAATAAAAGTATTTTCTAGGAAGAGATAAAAAGACAGGGAAAGCTAAAAAAACAAGTATGTAAATGTCTCAGTCAGTCAAAATGAGAATTACATCAATTATTCATCATATGGGGTTTTTGGTATAGTGTGAAAGCCTAATTCATATGCTTTCATGTAGTGAAATCAGATTTGACCTAGCTTTATTCCAGCCAGGGATACTGCAGTTTAAAGATACAAAGGGTGAAGCCCCCCCAACAATGGCAGAAATTCGGAGAAAATCCCATTTAAATGAATGGTCAAATGCATAAATCTACATACCAACATCACAAAACCCTGATTTTAATAAACAAATATTTATAAATCGAGAGAAAGTCTGATCTGATACTGTTTTGTTCAGATGTGAATGCACTTTCGATTTCTGCAATAAAAAAAAAAATGATGTCTGACTCCCCTCATCACATTCAAAGTCCGATGTCTCCGTTCTGGTTCAGCGACTTACGTCTCATTTCGACTGGCCTCAAGACAAATGATTAGAAAAGTTTATCACATGAAGAACATAGAACAGACTTGCTCCCTAGATAGTTCAACCCATCAATCACATACGTACTGCAGCACTGATTACCTTTTGACACTGCAGCATACAGCATCTCTCGTAAGTCAACAACATGAGATCACCTGATATATCCACCTGTCAAAGCACATCAAAGGACAGACAGTTTTATAAACAATCAAAATGACAGTTCAAAAATGCAGGTCAGTCTTGATGGATGCACCACATTCTCCAAACTTCAGTTATTTAAGCCTCATTTAACTTTCCTTAAGCGTAAATTTTCAACCAACTCATTTTCACAAAATTAAAAAAAAAAAAAAAAAAGTTACATTTTAATTTGCTGCTGTATATAACACAAAACATTTTTTACAAAAAATCTTGCATAGATTTAACACATTTAAAAAACTAAAAAAAAAACAGTAAACTGCTCCTACAAGGGTATGAAAACCAGCAAAATCATATGAAAGACACTAGCACTGACAATATTTGCCAGGTCAACTTCTACAGGCTGGCTTCAATATCTTATTTTAATATCATTTGTTGTCCGTTATACTCACTTAAAAAAAAAAGGGGGGGGGGGGGGGGGGTCATGCTTTCTCCAATTCTCCGTTTTCCCTGTTTGGAATGAAGTTTTCAAATTTTC
>JBCAUA010043652.1:0-11859 GCA_038406235.1 Peronia verruculata
AAACCTATATTCTCATGGTATTCAGGCCGAAATAAAAACCCATTAACTTTGCTAAAATTGAGCCTCAGCGACCCAAGACCCAAGCGGGGATTCCCCAGGTGACAGGTAATTTGACTGCACACCTCCGCTGAGAGGGGAGAGGTCGCGCTTCAGTAAGCGTGACTAAAATTTCCGGGCGCTGGCAGCCATGTCCAACTTTAATTAGAATTCTGACTTTTTGGTCATCGCCTACTTTCCTACTTTTGCCTGATCAACTGCGGACTTTTACTGAATCCACAAGACAATGGTGGTGTTATAATACATGTAATTTGCAAAAGAAATTCTGCACGATAACAGTGAAACTGGAAAGAACGAAAAAGTATTTCCCATACTGCAGGCGATAGGTGGACTGTTGTTTGGCAGCTGTTTCAAAGATTGAGATTGAAGTTTGTAGTGCATTATTCCTCACACCCTCACACCTGACAACATGCAATCGAGTGGTCACATGAGAGTTGTTGGTGGAAAATCAGCACATCAGAGTACTGACAAGAACAAATGTGTCCATGTTCTTACAAAGACTAGTGTAAGGGGGCACCTGTTCACGATCTAGATCTAGAAGGTAGTTCTAAGCTAGTTACAGTTAGACTTGATGATTATGACGGCACTGCCTGTGGGATCTTTTTAGTTCTTGGCATAATAATAATTTTTAGTCCCATCCCAGGATCTTATGAAAATTTGGAAACCTCTCAAAACAATGCAAACTTCCAGCATGAAAACCCTAGATTGATTTTGTTAGTGTCTTCCTCTTAGTCTTAAGTAATCAAAGAGCGCTGGACCACCGTGATAAAAAAAAAAAAGGGGGGGGGAGGGGGGGAATGGAAACAAAAAATTCCCTTTTTGAGAGTCTGACATCTCTGATTTACTACTGAAAGTCCCTCTCATACAGCTTTCAAACTGGTGAAAAAATAAATAAAAAATTGAATATTCTGGTGACATGTTCAACATTACCAACAGTTTATTTACACTGTGATCAGTTCCAGCTTTCACCATCAAATGATCTATCACAAAATTCATGGTTCTTGGATTCACCTATACAATAAAAGCACTTACCAACAAATAATACATATATACTAGGACCACAGATGCAAAACAATACAAGAATGATTCAATAAATAAACTGTCTCTACCCATCACAAACAAGCAAACAAAAAATGATGGGCATAATGATCTGCCTAAAATCCATTTTAAAAAAAGTTATTTTGTCCTCTTGTCCAATTTCAGTTTTCTTATTTCTGATCTTTTGTACACTTCTCGTTTTATAATAAGTTATATCCAATATCAATAATCCAGGGTCACAAAAATTCGAGACCACAAAGATGAATTACCAATTTAAAAACCAACATATAAATGTGTGTTTTCCTTCAATTTTGTTTTTTTCCCATAAAAAAAAAAGAATAGAAAACATTCATGAAGGAATTTTCCCATGACAAAAACTTCATGCTGTATGGACTGAAAATAAAATATATTGTCATCCACCCAAAATAGATTATAAAATAGCTCACCAAATAAAGTTCAATGTCGTTTCCTTTACAAAACTATAGTTTCTGCTATTTTCACTGCACAGCAACATGGCTGACAACTACCATGAAATATTTTTACATATACATACAAAAGCTTTAAATTTATAATCTGCTCATTCTGATAAATCAATTATCAATCATAACATTCTCACTGATTTGCATATATGTTTTGATGACACAAAGTTCATCAGATGTATGTTCATCGTTACTATTATAAACACTTAGCTGATCAATTTGATCAAGCCAAGAGATCCACTACACCTTGAGAAGTGTAGCGCAATAAAAAGTCATGAGTTCCTCAAAACATACATGCATTTCTGTCCTACGGATTTCATCAAGTCCACCAACAGCATTAAATAAAACTTCATGCATAACATTCTCATCTGTCCCAGCTTCATTTAAGTATTTTTTTTTTTTTTCAATCTGCTGTTCTTGAAACAATCTTTCTAACACAGAGCAAATTTTTGGTTAAGGCATTCTTTAAAAAAAAAAAAAAAAACACAAAAAACATCAAATTTCAATATCAGAAATCAATGTGTATCTAGTTCATAAACTAATCCTGAACAGTGAAATCATAGGAGGATTACAGCTATGTACACACATTAATTTTTAACTCTTTTTCTTCCATGTGCGGCATTCATGGCTGACAGTGAAATCAACTAAAATACCATGATCATCATTTTATTTACACTTGTCAATGATTCTGCCACTGTCGCCGTTATACACTGTTATGATTATTTGAAGAGCTCTATTACATGTATACACATATGCTTGCCTAATAAAAAAAAAAAAAAAAAAACACTTATTGTTGGCCTGCAAAATGTTATATCACTCTTCTATCTCATCAACAGAAAACACAAAGGAAATAAGTTCCATATTCAAATCCAGTAATTTAACTGCAACTTCCACTTCCATCGAAGTTTATCTGCAACAAGGTAGTTTCCCAATTATCACAGCAAGCAAGAGGGTGGGGAGGAACATAAATTACATTTAAGCACTCATCAACAAATAAGACCATAATGCAGAAAAACTTAAACCATTTGCCAATGCCGAGGTCTTCCTTAAGATTTTATTTATAAATGTAGATTTAGTTCCAGCGATAGTGGCCACAGAGATTAATTTTCTCCCTTTCTACATTTCCTTTGAAAAAGCAGCTTCATAAATATTTCCAGATAATGGAACAGTTGTCTTCTGCTGCCCTGTGTAACTGAGTAGAGATAAATACTTAAGTTTTATTGATTAATTTAAGGTGAGCTGACAAAAAAGTTCTATTTTCTTGTGAAACTGATAAAAACATTATCTCCATGCATTAAAACAAATCCTACCTAAAATTAACAGTAGCTTAACATCTCAGGATACAGTGCTACCATAATCACCCCAGGACTTGCTCTAAAAATTATCTTCAGAACTTGAGTCATATCTTTTCTACATTAGGTTAGGCCAATTTATAGGGTTTGATTGATTCTGACATCAGAGTAGTTCTTTTATGCTGTCAAACTTTAGTAGCTATTCTTATGGCAGCATATCTGAGTTACAGTGACAACTCAATTCTAAGGACAGAGTTCTAATCACAAGACCATTGATTAAAACATTTCCTACACACCATTTCCACTAATATAAAACATAAAGAATTATTACAAAATTAATATTTACAGATTGCTCAGGATTTTCATATATGGTTGTCTTCAGGTCATTATAATTACACTTGTTTTCCATGTCAGCTAGAGATATTAAGCTCTGTGACCAGCATCCACTCTGGATCTTGGAATAGCATGTTAGCACAAGGTACTGCATTTATCGTGGCAAAAAAATTGTTGAAGTGTTTAAACAAAATTGCACTGAATCATAACAACTGAATCCATTCTAAAATGTATGCAGCTGAATCATTTCCAAATTTGTGGTTGAGAACAGGTTCATCACTTGAGTCAAACACTTTCACCACTAAACCCATGCTGACCATTCCCAGATCACATTGTGACATCTTTCTTCATAGAGCTAGCCCTCATCTTTCAATATTCATCCATCACTGACTAACTCACTGACTGACTGAATTACACACACACATGCATGCATGCACACACACACAACAGCATATACCATAAAATGTTCTCCAAATGACAACAAATCACTTTAAGTTTGACAATAATTTCATCTAGTGTATGAGACACTTTTTATCAAATTTATGTGTATTTTACTATCAGCTATACAGGGACAATTTTGAAATAATCTAGGACACTGAATAAAAATGGTGGTCAATTAAAAAACTGCATATTCCTGATATTGCTATGAGTAACAGGTGGGAACTGTTGCTTTAGCGACTGTTGCTGGAGTGACTTTGTCCCTCAGTTCTGGGGGCAGCTTGTGTTGAATACAGTCACAGATATATTTGGGAGAATACTTGTTGGAAAAATGTACAAGCAGGATGTGCCCAACATCCTTGAACAATTCAGGATTTTGAGCAAACTCCAGCAAATGTGTATGACCCCAGTCCCTGGCTTTTTGGATCATGTCCTTACCTATAAAGAAAACAAACAAATAAACAGTTGTGATGTGATACAATGAGAGAGCCCTATTGCTAAAGAATTTGTGATCAAACTAAACAGAGCTACTGCTAGTCATTTCGACAGAGATGCAATTTATATGAGTGCGCTACGGAACAACACCTCCCTACAGGGGGAAAAAAAAAACAAATTCGAAATAATTATATTTTAAATGCTTTACTTTGGGACAAAAAACACTTCCTGAACAACCTCACTTTTGTCAAGTAATATCACTAATACAATCAAACAATTGCCTTCATAAACTGCTTTTCTGATTAGCATACCGCATTGCAATGACATGCAACAAGTTTTACCAAAAACAGGTTAAAATTACTCCACAAACCTAACTAACTGACATGCCTATCCAGAAAGTTTCAATCAAAGTGTCAGCCTTTCATGAGACTTTCCAGATCTCCATTGTTATTATGTTTGAAGCTGAACTTAAAAAAAAAAATAAAAAAATTTCAAAGTCATTTTCTTTGTAATCATTATGTAATTAATTTTTTAGCCATCTACAAAGCTTCAAAGTTTCACTGTAATTTGTAATGACTATAAATTACTGAGGACAAATATCTAATGAAACTCTTACTTACCAACATCATTGTCAAGAAATGTTGTTTCTGTGATGAGAAGTTTCACTCTCAAAAGGTCTGGGGTAGGTGGATTCAGGAAAATATCAAATACTGTGTCACCTGCGAAAAAAATTTGTCATCAAATTATACTCTTAGTACCTTGCATGGTACAACAGGTGAAAACAGAACAATGCCATATTTTGTTCCTCGGATTCTAATGTTACCCATTGATTTTCTCAATGTGCCTTGAAAAACAGGAGATAACAACAACAACAACAAAAAAATGTCTTTTCACTTCTTTTCATGAGAAAAAGGACAATAATGTCTCATGCAGCATAACTTGATTTTGACCATATGTTCTTCCTTCTGTTCTTGTTTTCTTAACATGCTGTTACTAAAGTATCTCTCATTAAAATGTATGGCTATCAATATCAATAAACACTGCTAAAAAGTGCTATTCTGAAGCTGTCAACAAGAACACAAAAACAATGCTATTCAGTTAGTGGTTTGACTGAGATGATATGACTTCTGACCACTCAAGCTCGTTATTTCAGGCAATTTGAGACAGTAAATTTAATTTTTAAAAATTTGATTACTTCTGCAACAGGTCACATTAGAATATGTGCTTACCACAATATGCAACTTCTGGGGTGATACAAATATCATGAATTTCTTTTCCCTCTCTGTGCAGGGCTGCCACCTGAAAACCTTCCAAGCCTCTGTATTCTTTCTTGAGTTTCTTCTCCTCTTTGTACATTATGTAACCCTGACTTGGTATACGATGAACAGTTGGGAATGCCTTGACAAAGTAACGGCTATTCAGCTGAGGAGAAATCATGCAGAAGTGACATTAAAAAGAAGTACAAGTTAGAAGAACAAACAAGCAATTCAAAACAAAAATTATGGACCATCACTTCTAATTAAAACAGTTTAATAGTATCTAAAAACATTCTGCTACTTCCATACAATGAACCAGTACATGTTCAGTACTCAAATTTACACTATCAACAAATCAATTTCGTTCACTTCTTCATCTCACTGCTGTCCATTGTAAAAAGATACACTAAAGAAAATGTTCATGATACATACAAGTCAACCCACCATCAAACACCCCTTCTTCCCCATAATCCACCTTAATTCAATGTTCTGACCACCGACAAGTGTTTCATATATATATAAGTATTTATAAAGCAGAATCTTTTGACTGACTCTGCAAACTAATGATAGGGAAATGATAGCCAGAACCAGGCATATTCTGCTTTTTCTAAAAGTAAAAGATAATTAGCAGCACTGAATAATGGTCAATGCTTCTGATTGCCCGTGGATGAGTAGAGGCTAAGTATCACCTAGAGAATGCAGATGGGGCAAGACAGATGAACAGGACTGTAAAACTGGCATGGTAGTGAGGCCCTAAAAAATTCAATTCTCATCTTCACCTTTATGGGTGCAGCAGAGGAACAGACTCATAAATCTCTGGGTCTGATGTCACTCTACTTCCTCTCAACTGCCACCTCTTCCCCTGAAGAACTTTGATTCAGGAAATCTCTCTATCTTATTTCATAAGCCACTCATTTTGGTCACATAAGAAAATGATCCATCTCCCCAGCTCAGGCTTGCCCTAAAGAAAGCTAAGTGTCCTTATACTTTTCTTCAGATTTTCTAGTATTTTCACCTACTCAACATCAGTTATTAACTTTTTAAAACTATATTAGGTAATGAAGTTACCTTCACTGATTCACCTTCTGTGAAAGGAAGAATGCTGACCCCTTCCTGAGATTCCCCAATCTGTGCCATATCCATATGTGCCCGCAATACGGTATGTAGAGGCTGGACTAAAACTGGTGGCACGAAATATCGTGCAGGCTTCATCCCTGTCAGTCCTCTTTTTGAAACATGATTGATAACTCCTCCAACATGATCGATATGACCATGTCTGTGAAAATAAATATTTATTAACAATAAAGATCTACACCAAAAACAAATACATGCATTGAGAAAAAGCTATGCTTGTCCCAATATTTCTAAGTCCAAATATATATAACGACAGCAAATCTCCATTTCAACCTGACAAAAAAGTTTTATGTGGGTCTTCAATTGCAATTATAACAATATATTATACCTACTTTGTACATCATGTTATATAAATGTGGGTCTTCAAGTGCAATTATAACATATATATATTATACCTACTTTGTACATCATGTTTAACAAACGGTTACAGTTTGAGAATGAAATCAATTACAATAAGAACTGTATCACAACCAATTACACATTTGTATAGTGCAGATGATATGTATCGATCTTTCATTAAGAACCCAAATGAAGACTTCAGTGGAAAAACCAGATAAGTCACATTTTCTATAAAGGGAGAAAAACAGCATGTTCAGAGGTCAATAGTTTTTCACTGTATACACTATTAAAAACTCTCTTTTTTAGCAGAACTTACCTGTTTTTTTTTACGAATTACTGTTCTGGTTAACAAATCTCAGTGGTGTCCTATAATGTCGGGGCACTAACTCATTTTTCACAAAAATGTGACTTAGATCTATCTGTTTTTTTTCACTAGAGTCTTCAGTATTTTTGAGGCAGTCATTTTCTTGCTAGACCTATTACCATAGGACCCATTAGTCTTTCATGGTCATGGTCAGAAAGCTTTCATGGTAATGGCATTCTGAAGAGAGCAATTTAAGAACCATAAGGATAAAAGATGCTATAAAATTCATTCCATGTAATAGCAAAGCATGCACTTTTCAAAGAAGAGTCAGGTATCAATGCTGCAAAATTCAGGAGGGCATAGTTTCTAATCTAAAACTCCCCACACAACAGGAAATCACTTAGTGTTTTGTTTTCCAGAAGATCTTTTCTGAAGAACTCTGACAGTGCTTTACCAAATTTAGTAAAAAAAAAAAAAAATGAAAATTTACCCCATACTCCAATATAAATTAACTCTGGGCACAACGGCGGATTTGTGGTCCTGACGAATAGATACCCCGATGCGCTGCCCCGAAGTACGAATCGATACTGCGGCCTATCCAGTATACCAAATAAATTACAAATAATAGCCCAGACAACCCCGCTGGCTTAACTTGCTGTGACCCTTGACAGCATTAGACTAAATTAGAGTGGACTTGCGCTGGTCGAGGGTCTCATAGATGTTAGCATTAGGGAGGACCATCACCCAATCGTCGGACCTACATGTTAGCGTTAGGGTGGACTTGGGCTGGTCAAGGGTCTCATACATGTTAGCATTAGGGAGGACCGTCACCCGCTCATCGGAACTAGGCTCCATGTTAGTGTTAGGGTGGACTTGCGCTCGTCGAGGGTCCCAGCAGGTTAAGCCAGCGGGGTTATTCTAAACTATTATTTGTAATTTATTTACTGTACTGAATATGCCGCAGTATCAATTCGTACTTCAGGGTTGCCCATCAGGGCATCCATTCCTCGGGATCACAAATCCGCGTCTGTGCCTAATTGAACAGTTGTTTAACCACAGCATATATACAGGTGAAAATGAAAGATTCACTACACAATACTACTTACGTGATGAAGATATTTGCTGCTCTTACACTTTCAGACACAGCCACACCCATGTCGAATGCAAGAATCACATCCTCTGACTTGACCACAACACAACTCTCTACACCAGAAACACTCCATGCAAAAACACTGTACTGTCCAATGTTCAGCCATCCATTAGCTTCACCAACATTGTATCTCACAGCCTCCCGAGGAGGTGCACCCACATCCTCCCTAGTCTGCGCCTCTGCCATAAGTGGAACAGCTGCAGTTGATGCTGATGATTTTTGACGGAGGAATGGAACAACTAAGGCAGGCAGATTTCTCCTCGGGCTTAAGCATGCATGCAATGTGCTGCCTGATCTTGAAATTGTCACAAAAGTTCTCTGGGGTTTACAGAATATGAGTCCACAGGTTTTCAAGAAATGGGTGTGAATTTTGCAATTCATTGTGTCAATTTTCTGGACTGTCACCTGCTAACACAGTACCACTGAACTGATTAAAGGTAGAGCTGCAATAACATAATAATGCAGCTGTAGATCGAGACTAGACTGTAATCAACGCAAAAATAAAAGACAGGCCTGGGTTTCTACAGACAACACTCCACTGAAATGTTGATTTGCAGGATGAATCAAGATGGGACGATCCAGCTGATACTCCAGGACAAGTCAAGCAGTTCTTCTGATCACTGAATATGGTTCAATAGATCTAGTCTATTAATCACCTCTCTGTGCTGGCTGAACTTTGACTCATGTGGATGTTGTATTCTTGATCTTGATTAAAAACTGAGTCTGGCGTCTAGATCTAGATCTAGGTCTAGTCTAGATTCAGAGACCTGAAACAGAAAAACAATTTGTTGATAATGATAATTTGGCATGTGGTCCTTCAAAATTCACAACAATGTTGATAGTGTCCTCATTATGTCTTATTCAAATAACTGATCTAGATCTGGATCTAGATATCTAGATCTACCTAGACTAGATCTGGATCTAGATTAGACTAGATCTATTATCATAATCTAGACTAGATCTGGATCTAGATCTAGATCTAGAGTACAAATTTTAATTAAAAGTTGAGTAGAAATAGAAATTCAAGATAAGCCACATGGATACAATACAAACAAAATTCTACATTTAGAAACTAGATCTAGATCTATCTGAAATATAGTCTAGATCTAGAGTCTAGATCTGGATCTAGAATCTGTATCATCTAGTCTATCTAGATCTAGATCTAGATCTATCTTGCTCTCCTACTGTCATTTTCATCAGCTGTAATTTCCAAGCATCTAGATCTAGATCTAGATCATGTGGATCTAGAATCTTAGCCTACTTGAACCACAATGGTAGGAAAACTCCTCGGGTGAAGCGAGACAAGTGACGGTCTTCTGAGGAAGAGTGGGTTTTATGGTTATGGTTTTTATAAGCTTTTCAACCTCCTGTAGACTTGTAGTGGTGGTTATCTCAGCTATCCACTTTCATCAGATCTAGGCGAAACACATAGCCACACTGCAACAGAATGGACCTGTCTGGTTCTTTTTCAAGAGCTGACCTACCTGCCTTCAGTCGACAATCATATGTTATGTCATCCGCTAGCCTCGGCCTAGTAGACGAGGACTGAGTTCTGCTAAACCCTGCTCGACCTCATGGGCAAACCTGCAACTCACAGGTCATAGGCCTCTTCTCTCTGGGTTGTTTGAATTACATAAGCCAAGCCATATTCGCTATCAATGTATCGTGAAGCTCGTATCGATACTTTTCGCGGGGAGCACTGGCTCTGTGAAAACGGCGATGAGACCGAGGGATGGAAGGACACTAACATTGAAACCTGATTTTTTTTCAGTGACTCATCTGTCACTTGGCTTTCTCTGGGTTGGGAAGTCCGACGTATAGCCTTCTCGGATGAGGTCAATATATTTTGGAGGTCCCACGTATACTAACCCTTGGCACTTCAAAATCGAATGAAGAGTAGACTGAGTACCGCTGTCCGGGCAAGTCTGTTAAATGCCTGCCCCGGATTATAATCCGCGGGTTCAGGCCTCGGTCTTTCAACCTCCTTCTAATTTCCAAATTTATACCCAGCAAAAATTCTTTCCAAAATCTGACACCTACTTACAGCCGATATACTCCTACTATCTCAGGATTAAAAGGCTTTTTAAAAAAAAGTGGATCTAGTGGCTGAGCGTTTCCTGTCAAGACGCTAATATCATCCAACTGAGCAGAATTTAAGACTGATTTGTTCCAGTCTATGTTGTTGGGATGCCAACACCTAGTCATCGTACTGCCGTGGAGTTTCAAATTTGAAAAAAAAAAAAAAAACAGTAACAGACAGAAAAGAGGTAGACCTAGTTTGCAATTATGTTTCTTTCAGTATAAATTCAGGAAAAGATCACATGCTGGGACTCAAAATTTTATTTTACTTTGAAATCAACCACCGTTCGCATGAGCATGTTCTTTTAACACTGAAAGTCGAAAACATGCTAGTACATCCTACTGCTCATAATCGTCGTCGGTGCTATTGAGCTTGGTAATCGAAATTGCTACATATCTCCAAAATATTTCAAAACAAAATCGGAATCGTCCAGACATAACACCGGTGAATGAGGTCACTGTTCATACACGTGATAGGGCGCTGATTCCAAAACGTCAGCAGTGTCACACCTACACCAGACGATAGATTTTGTTCTCCTTTAACTTTTAACACCCTGGTTGCACTTCCAAGGCTATATTTTACTTACCCATTAATCGTTGGAGAGGAGATTAATTATCTTCTTTCATGCTGGTTGACAAATAGTAATAATTATACACTTGGCTTTTCCGAACACGAGCACTGAAAGCATATTGACCCAGTGCCCTATATTTGTTTGAGTTTGGCCTTCAGAAAGGGCATTGACCCTGTTTGAGACACTCTTATCGGGTCCTCGTTCGATAGAACTTAGCCTGTCACTAAAGATGCGAAGGACACGAGAAATGAGCGCATCTATTTTCACCGGAGGTGGGCAAAAAAGGGTGAGGGATGGGGGATAGAGGCAAGAACTCTGAGTGACAGGAAGGTGTAGTACAGAATTAGGTTTTGATATTCTCCTTTTTTAGTACTTTAACTCCTGTTTTCTCTCTCCCCTCTCCCCCTGTATACGTGTGTATACCACTCAAAATAATAATATCGTCATTATATTAATTCAACACGACACGGTATTAATTAACCTTTAAAAAGGAAACTTTATATTGATGGTTTACTTGAGGTCTGTGGAGCTGGACTTAAACATTATCAATTATTTTGATAAAATTCTAGTGAGTAGATTATAAGATAAAGCTCTGTTAAGCTCAACCCTGCTATGAATTTCTCTCTGTTGGATTCTTGTATTTAGACCGTGCCATGCAGCCGACCGTGGCCTTAATTCACAATGGCCAATAGCCGACATGGCCTTGTTTACGACATACGCCTACCAATAATAATGTTTCGGTTTACTCCACACACATAAAAAAAAAGTATACTATTATGTCTGTGGTTTACCTTCAGACAAACATGCATTGTTAATAGCAGGCCTATGTCTATGGATTCCTCCTCCCCCCCCCCCCCCCAACACACACAGACTTTATAGTTCCTCTACAGAATAAAGCCATCGTTATATTTAATTGTTTCATTAATGAGACATCATGACAAACTATGCAATCT
>JBCAUA010043663.1:0-11859 GCA_038406235.1 Peronia verruculata
TCCTTTTGGGTGGGTGTGGGTCATACTGGAAGGGAGGCAGGGTGGGTCACGATGTCTACTGATATCGAGGAGAAAAAGAGGACACTAACTGGCTGAAGGAAGAAAAGAGGATTTCCGCCAATTGGAGGAAATTATCATCACTGGCTTTTAATAGAGAGAGCATATTTTTTTTTTTGGATTTCTTAATATTTCTAGAATGATATGAGCCATGAAAACAAAGAATAAAAACAAAAAGGATGCTTATCAAGGTTATGTTTCAATTCTTTGTGAGAATCAACATCCTAAAAAATCAGATCTGTCAATTATAAGTCTTTTGTGTTGTAATTCATTGACTGATAAATAATAAAAAGAATGAAGAATAAGCATAAAATAACAACAACAAATATAATATTTTCACCTTCTTCAAAGTTTTCTTGGGTTTTAATTTATTCATTAACTCAAATGACATCAGCATGAAGTTACAATTGTTACACTGGGCCATTTTTGAGGAATTCATTTTGCAGTTGCCAGTTTTTCATCTATCTATTATTTTCTGGTGAAGTTTGTCCACATAACTGCAATTTTAGTCATACATCTGGTACATAGCATATTGAAAACAAAACTGAGTTATGAAAACAAGAGAGACAAACAGATTCATTTACAGAAAAGAAAAACCATCAATAAACAGAACAGAAATATCCATTAACAAACAAAGAATTTATAAAATCATAAATCAAAGAACTACACCGGTTGTTGAAAACACTGAATCATTCACAAAAAAAAAAAAAAAGGTAACAAACACAGAATTCATAAAAATACCAAAGAACAGAACCAACTATTAAAAACACAGATTCACTGGTAAATTTCGCTGTCATTTATTTACTTTTTTTTTTAAAATATAAAACTGGGCCAATGGTCGGCTGATGAGTTACTTTTATTATTACAAAATTTGAAAAGAAGACCTTTACCAGAGAGGTAAGTTGAATGACAATGCAGAGGAGGGTAATCTGTCAGCAAAGTCCTACCAGTGCTTCTTTTCACAACTTTGATGCCATGCCATGATCCTTCTGCCTTACATGTATTTATGTTTGTTTTGTAACAAAAAATTAATACATGTAATAATAACATAAAAAAAAAGCTCAAGTTGTTTGTGCTACAGACAAAATAGTTTTCCATAGTTGAATGTGTACATTTTGTATTTGCTCCAGTAATTCATGGAACATTAATAATAATAATAATAGAGAGTGTTTATATAGCACTTATCCCTGTAATTACAGGCTCTAAGCGCTTTACAATCTATTATTAAAAAAAAAAAAACCATAAAGTTTCAAAGTAATTGTAATAGTTTAGGGAGCACCATAGTTAAATGGTCAGATATTTTGTTTCTCAATCAGTTTGCATGGTTCAGATTCCCCGGAGAGAATCTAATGTGTCACCAATACCAACAGCTCTCAGGCTTTTTTGGTGGTACAATCTGAGTTTTATTTATCTGTATTTCTTCAGTGAAGTCTGTTTCAACAATTACAATACAATAAAGGCCCTCAGAGATCAATCGGAGTGGAGACAAAATAGATCAACAGCAATATTGGTAACATTGGAAGTTAATATTGGTAAACATTAGAACGGGTCAAATGTTCATGATAATTGATAATAATATAACAAGCAGATCACTGAAAAAAGAATCAGGCCACATGTAATGTAACTGAAAATATGAAAAGTTTGAATCAAAACATGCAAACAAAAAACTAATAACTTGCTAAGGTTTCAAGGAATGAAAGATAGTCTTCATCAGTGTCCCAAGAAAAACATTTAATTCTTACATTTCTAAAAATACATGCCTTCATGCCACCAGTCCATTTAAGTTTTGTCTGAAAACTATCCTAAACAAATTTTCTCCATCTCTCTCTCGAGATGACCACCAGAAAGGAGGTTGAAAGACGTAGTATTACTGTAATCTATTTCTCTCTCAGTATATAATACACACACTTTTGATACAAGACTATATTCTCAACAAACTTGTACGCAAACTGCTACATAAGCAAACTTTGCATCCTGTTTTTTTTTTTTAGTTTTCCTGTTAAAGCTGCTCAAATTAGGGTAAGTGTTTGTCTTGTGACAATGTCATATTGTTCCTTTGGTAAGATGATCTCCAACACTGATATAATGACATATTTCTACATTTTCTCCTGCTGACAATAGTGAACAATGTCACTGCTAAATAAATCAAAATCCCATATTCCATAGCTTGTAGAGCATACATCATGAGAACAGTTAGTTAACCCTTTGAATCCAGGTAATCAGTGCCTGAAAAACCCCTGTCCTGGCCTTCTGGACCAAGAATGCACATTTCTCATTTTATCTTCAATTACTTTTGTAAACACAAGCCTCAAACATGATCATGGGCACAGGTATTTATATCTACTGTGGTCCTAAATGTCCTTACTCAAAAGCAACATATCACATCTTCTTTTAACTGTAGTGGAGGCGTAAGACTGGAATATGTGTCAGCTTGGTCTACTGGGCTGCAGGGAATTTTACACCAGAAAATCTGCCCGATGTACTGGGCTGTAGGGTTCAATGGGATAAGAGAAACTAGCTGACAACTGGGATTTCTAGAACTCAGCTGTTACAGTGGGGTGAAATCAGGCAAGGCCAAGAGTGCCCAAGAGGTGGGAGGACAAGAGAGGGAAAAGGAAAAGTCTAAACAACATTTCTCACACCACAATCAACTACCACTTCTGTCGCAGGACATGTCTCTCTTGCACTGACCTCTACAACCATCAAAAGACATGTAACTGTGGTCATGTACGAAAGCAGCCCTCCTTCCGTCCATCCATCTCATCCATCCATCATCCACCCATCAAGAATACAATAGCATAAAGTGCTTTGTCTTCCTGTCAAGACTACAGTCTGCCCTATATAAGATAGAGCACCAGAGGATCTGAATATCTATAAGGTTTCTGAGTATGAGTATGCAGAGGGAAACATATCAACTAAAATTCTAACAGAAAGACTCCACTGTCAACATATGTGTGGATATAATGACAATATCAGTAATGTACTCGAAACTGTGACAAAAGACTGTGAGTTTTTGTCCCTTTGGTATTACACATATCACAAACAACACTTTCTCTATAGATATTATTACTTTACTCACATATGGCCCAAATAAATGCCACATTCAAAATGGACACATATTTCCCTCAAGAGACAAAAACTCACGACTTTTTATCACAACTTCACTGACTGTCAAACTGAACACAAAGATAGGAAAAAAAAAAAAAAAAGAAAGTTATCACATTCGGTGTTACCAGAGCCAATATCAGGTAAAGATCTGATAATGGGAAATCATTTCGCAGATTATCTGCCCCTTCCAAAAGAGGGACTCGTGTAATGGGAGATCATCTTGACTAGCCCTATTACTTCCCTGTGCTAGAGAAAAGAGTTGTTTCAGCAAGCAGTGAAAAGAGGGAAAAAATCCCTTTACATCTTGAAATTTGAAAGACTGAATGCCAAAAAACTGATAAAGTTATAAAGATAAGAAGAAAATATTCAATTTACATCATAATTTTTTTTTTTCCATGGTGTATGTTGCAAGTAAAGGGCGAAAAAGTGATTTTTTTTTTTCCTCTTTACACTGTTTGTTCAATCCCTCGTTTGTCTGGAAAAGGGAAGTAATAGGACTTAGCACAACAATCTCCCACTAGACTGCACTGAAAACAGAAAGATAGACTATGTGACAGAGCAATATCAGCAAACAACTCACAGCCACATGGAACACAAAGAAGAAAAATGTTGCTAAATGTAATTGCTCATGTTGGGGTTTAAGGGCACATCAGGATGATAACAACTATATTGTGCCCAACACGGTGGGTTACTAAATGTAAATAATTCAATATCAGTAATACCTTTAAGGTAACTAATTAACAATAATAATAATAAAAGAATGTATTTAAATAGTGCTAATTTCAGTACAGTACCGGCCTCAAGCACTTTACAGTCTATAGTTATCCTGCGAGACCAAATGATGACATTCATACACATCATCGTCCTGGCAAGCATACAAAGTGGTTGCCTGTTAGGCATTCATATTTCTTTCTCTCTAACAGTAACATTCATCGTCTATAGCCGGATCCAGTAGCTATTGTAACCTGGATAGTGATACTGACCACATTGTTACTTTCTAGCACAGAACTACAAAATAAAGTGGTTATGAAGCAACAAAGCGCTAAAAGAAAATTTCTTTACAACAACAGCTGCTTTTTCTGATATGTGTGTGATACTGAGGTATAATTTTTCTTTGTTGTTTCTTTTAATCATCCAGTTCAACTGATTGATTTTTCTAATTATCAGACCAATTGGGTTTTTTTTAATCATCCAAGCTAGATGTTGTTTTATTTTTGTTTATTCTTAGACTAGTTTTTTTTTTTTTTTCTCAGACTATTTTTTTTTTTAAAAATCATCTTGATTAGCTTTTTTTTTTCTTTCTTCCGTTTTAAATTTGTTTTAAAAATCATTCAGACTAGTTGTTTGTTTTTGATCATCCAGACTAGTTAATCTAAGACTGTTATCATTGTCTTTCAAGAAACGAATACTGAGCCAACAGCGGCAAATTAGTTAAACACGATATTCAAATGAGTTGATTACTTTAGTTGAAATGCTCGTCTGTGTCAAGTATACCAGCAAACTTTCCGTGTGAAACTAGCTGGAGTGATTTGGGTTTCGGTTTGGCTTTAACAGTATATTTAAATATATATATATATATACATATATTTCATTTCAGTAAACTTCTAACACAATAGATATCAAAATTGCAGATCACATGCTCATATTTTTCCAGCGCGTCTGTCAAAACATATTTGGAACTTGACACAAACGTGTTCAAGTATAGGGAGCAAAAATACTGGGTTTTTTTTTTCTTTTTTCAAATGTTTGATGTCTGTGGTGCCCATCAGGGATGGGGTATAAAATCACAGTTCTTTATCATAACCATTGATGTTACTATTATTACTATTATTGTTATTATCATTATCACTATTATTTTGCCTGAAGCTGATGACTTCTGGAAAAATTTAACACTGCATCAAGTAGCAGAGTTTTTTGTTCAGACATTGCTAGCATCCTTCATGTAGCTTTAATGCTATCAAACAAAATTTACTTGAATATTTTTCAGTTAAACGAGTTTGTTTTTTTTTTTTTGTTAAAATTACAGGCAACAAACATTAATTGCCACTAGCCTACAAAGTTTATATTTAACCTTCAGACAAAAAGACTTGCTTTTGGTTTTTGTTTGCTTTTTTTTTTCAGTCTTGGTTTCTACTTTATCCATGACATCTACTTTATCCATGACATCTTCTTTATCCATGACATCTACTTTAGCCGACTGAATATTTCAGATAACTTCAAAATCCTTCGTAGTGCAAAACAAGCACTCACATGTCAACATTGACATGTCTCATAAGCTGTAAGAATGATTAGTAAGTCTTGGGATTCAAAAAGAAAAATCAAGAGAAGAATGTGATGATGGTGGTCTGACGTCACTGTTTTTTTTTTATATTAAAAGAACATTCATCTCTGAATGAAAAAATATTGCTCTGACGGGAGAAATTATTAAGTAAATCAGAATAGTGTGAGGTGAGCTTATAGATAAATTTGCTAAACTGTTAATTTTGCTGATTTTTCGCCATGTTTCAGTCAGGGTCTGACGTCCTTTAAAGTAAAAAAAAAAGGTAAAAGTATCATCCCTTGACTCCCAAGAGGGGAAACTGGCTTGGCCATTTCAGACTGCGTTGCCGCAGTGCTGGAGACTTTAAGATAAAAATGGTAGCTTTTAAAACATTTCAGATGAGGTTTCATTATATTTAATCTAATGATAGCGTTGGGACTGAGGATTTTTTCATGTTTTTGTTTGCCTGAGTTGGGATTTAATGGCCCATCAGCAGATAATGGCTATATTATGCCTAGCACAGGGCATACATTTACAAGAATCAAAATGATTCATTGACAGATAAGTAAAGTGTGGATGATGCGTGCCTAGTATAACTTTTCAAGGTGACAAAAGCAGGAGGTGTTTCATACAACATAGTACAATCTCAGTTTGATCCTCTGCATTACATACATCAGACACCAACATTATATGGCACACAGTCAAGGAAAGAAAGGAACATATCAGTTCTGAGATCAACAAACACTGAGAATGTATGGATAGTGAAAGTAACATTTCTCACTTTATATATGGCTTTTAGTTACATCTGAGGAGTGGAAATTCATGGAGATCTTGATCTATATATTATTGTGGTAATAATTTTTTTAAAAAATGTTAATATTATGTATGATGTGATATTTCCAAGGCTAATCTTGATCCGCCTGTTTATTTGCCCATTGTCCTAAAAGAACTAAAATATCTATAAAAAAAATATTTCCACAGACTTGGTTCATCAATAACAAAAACAAGGCATACAATAAAAAAATTCTTTTTTTCTTTTTTTGGTTTCATATTTTTTTCTTTTACAATTTAAATAGATCACTACTTACTGTCTGCATTTCCACTCCTCATTTGCCATTAAAACACAAAGCACTGATCAGATCACAGGTTCCTCAATATGTAAAAAGTCCAAGGGCAGCTTTGAGACCACAAGGGTAGCGGATAGCTGGGAATTCACGCTCATAAAATGGAAGGGATTGGAAATAAAAAAACAGCTGCTGGCACAACCAGTTTCTTTCTCACAGAAAACTGAGTGCTTCTACAATGTAAGATCGTTTCGCAGATTATCTGCCCTTTCTTAGCTTTCCCTTTGACCAAGCTTTTACTTCCCTTTGCCAGATGAAAGAAGTGTTGAGCAAGTAGTGTAAAAAGGAAAAAAATTCTTTCACTGCTTGCCATTCGAAAGACTGATGACCAAAAAATTTGATAAAATTATAACAATAAGAAGAAAACATTCTCTTTATATCATGTTTTTGAAATTTTTCATGGAGTATGTTTCAAGCAAAGGGCGAAAAAGTGACTTTTTTCCTCTTTACAATGCTTGTCAATCCCTCTTTTGTCTGATAAAGGGAAGTAATAGGACTGAGCACAACGATCTCCTATTGTCTCACGCCCAGGGCAAATGAGTATGAAGTTATGCTGGGAGATTTCGTGCTGCGGACATTTTTTTATAAACTATTTTCTGACTAAGATACAAAAAATTTTTATTTGTTTTCCACAATGCAAAAATTTAAGCTTTTCTAACCTGAGAAAAAAAAAAAAAAAAATTGGTATCCGAGTCAGAAAATAGTCAAAAACGCCCAAACTCGTGATCCGCTGGAGTGACTTCCAACTCATCTGCCCTGGACGAAAGACAATTCTATTTCCTTAAACACTTTCAAACTTCCTTGGCGAAGAGTATAAATTACAAGTTAATACTTCCATACCTACTGATGTGTTTCTCTCTGTTACTGTCTTCCACTGAGATCATTTAGATGATTGTTCACAGATGGGCTTTTTTTTTTTGTGCAAATTTATAAAAAGAAATGCAGTACTTCAGAACTGCTGATATGAACACTGACATCGATTACTTTCTTTAAGAAGTAAAAAAAAAAAGTCTTATTTTTATATTCCCTTTTTCCGCCCATGCACTTACACTCACTGTAGTAAATAGGATTGAAGTGTTGAAATAAAAATAAAAAATAGCAATAACAACTAAAATGTCTGAGCAGAACAAAAAGTCTGATGTCAGATAAAATGTGGTGTCTTTCAACATTTGTTGAAAGACACCACATGAAGATTACAGGACACAGATCAAGGAAAAAAAGAATCATAACAACCGTTTTGTTCAAAGCCTCCCCTGATTTCTCTGTAAATATTCTGCAACATATTTGTGTTCTCCATCTCAAGCATTGGATGTCAACATTACAAACAGAACATAGATAAACACTGGCTTGGACCCTCACCCAGATCAGAATGGCACAATTCAATTCTTAAACAAACACCTGTAACATAACAGTCTAAACAACAGCTGGCTAAGCTCCTGTCCTGATGTTATTTATACCATTAAGTTCTATTTGCATTGGAGAATAAAAGTCTTGCGCGCTGGGCAAATAAGTCGGAAGTCTCACAGGGCAATTTCAAGGTAGGGGCATTTTTAGCTATTTTCCCACAGAGATACCAAATTTTCCTTTTTTTTCAGGCAAAAATGGTTAAATTTTCATTTTGTGAAAAAAAGAAAAATAAAGACAAAGAAAAATGGTGGTGTTTTGAGTCAAAAAATAGTTTAAAACAGCCCTAAATCGAAATCGCTTGGCACAACTTCCAACTCACTTGCTCTGAGTGCAAAACAAATGTTAGATACAAGTGTGTTATATCTTATCAACTCTGAAGGGAACTTCCTTCTAAGGAAAAATGCGGTTATTTTAATTTATCTTATTTTACTTTTTCTTCTCTTCAGTTGTTGCAACCACAACTGCATCCATCCACTCACTGTTCATCGCGCACAAAAGATGACTGAGTGCACGTGGTGGGTAGCGGTGAACTAAATGATTGAGACTGACCATAATATTACTGAGACTGGTCATAATGTTATTGTATAGCACATGACTATAAAGTTTACACAGTGGTGAAGGGGTTAATTTTCAACCATGCATTACTGATAGATTGTGGAGATCAGCAATATGGGAGGCTAAGTTTGAAGTCTCAGTCCGCAAATGTAAATAGCATTTGTTTTGGAGACATTTTCAGAGGTACAGTTTTTCCTACATTTCATCATAAAAGTCATTTCTGTTAACAAACAATGTTTAAAAAAAAAAAAAAAGAAACATAACTCATGAACTGTTTCATGTGTTATTCGGATGGCCATGGCCATCAGCAAATATGAAGTGTTGATTCCAATGCAACAATTCATATCTGGTATGTAAGGCCAGTACACATACAAGATACACATTCAACATACAAGGATGAATCTAATTAACTGAAAATAATTCTTTAACTTACTTTTAACACCTAATATAGGCCAGTCATGTATAGAGTATGCCTCACCCCCAGGGCAAATGAATCGGAAGTCGATCCGGAAGATTTTTAACTCTTTTCCGACTGAGATACCAAATTTTTTAATCTGCTCTCCACAAAACAAAAATTCAACCTTTTCTAACCTGAAAAGAAAATTTGGTATCTGAGTCAGCAAAAAGTTAAAAGCAGCTATACCTTGTGATTGCTTGGAGCGACTTTAAGCTCATTTGTTCGGGGTACAAGACATATATCTAGTCGAGTCCTGCACTCGACAATACTTAAATAAAATTGATCACATCTGCACAGAGCCAGGCATACAAACAAATTGACAAACAAAAATGAACCATATTCCTTAAAGCAGTTTAAAAAAGAAAAATGAAGCTGTCATCAGCCTTCACTATGACATAATCAAAATGATTGAAAATATCAGTCGTACTGAAAATGTTCATAAATTATGCAACGAAAATGCAATGTGTTTGTAAGCTAACCATGATCACTGGTAATACTTGGAGATGCTTAAGTTCATCAACACATTTTGAAACACAACAACCCATCGTTTCCTCGGTAACTTAGCAGCTGGATCCTCTGTCACTCACATCCAAACACTTGAAAATCTGTGACAGCAAGACACTCACACAGATAAGACACGGTTGTCTCATTTGCTTGCAAGCTTCGGACTGCTACCCATACCCAAGTGCATGATTTTGCGAAAGGTTGATGGACCATTCCATTTGCCCCTGAAAACAAATAAAATACACAAGAGATATCTGAACATGTAGTCATAAACAAAGAAAACATACAATAAAAATTTGAATATGTCTTGCGCCCAGGGCAAATGAGTCGCAAGTCGCGCCAGGTGAGTTCAAGTCACTGCTGTTTTTTTTTTTACCATTTTTCACTATTTTCCAACTATGATACCAAAATATTTCTTTTTGTTTCACATTTAAAAAAAAGGTTAAATTGACGTTCTGTGAAAAAAAAATTTAGTAACTTAGTAGGAAAGTAGTTAAAAATGACCAAAAATAGCCGTTTATCTTCGTTGCCCCCAGCGACTTACGACTCATTTGCCCTGGTCGCAAGTCATATATATATAATCGAATAAGGAAACAAAGCATGCCGATAATGTCTAAACAAGAAAACAGTAGATCAGGGGTTGTGAAGCCTGGCAGGGGGGTCAGGTAGCCTTGCTAGAAATGGCTTGAGATAAAATTTATTTTGTTTCTTTCTTTCTCCCTCACTGAAAATACAGTATAAATCAAGCTGCTGACAGCAAGGCGTCTCTTGGTTTCAAGCTTCTGAGTAAGGGGTTATGAGTTCAAAAAGTTGGGAACCACTGCATTAGACATAATGTCATCTCTGCTATTCACTGTCCACCTGTGTAGTTTCTAGCTACAGTTAAATTTGCCCTGCTATATGTGTATAAGTATGGAACACCATTTTGTAAAGAAAATGCTATTAAAATACTTTTAAGTCATTGCCTTTGAGGATGTTTGGGCAAAGATTCCAATAAAAATCCTCAAACAAGCCATGCTCTGGGCTTGGGTGCCTTTTTCTGATGTGTGTGTTCAACCTAAAGAAGAGTTTAAAAGGTTAACCTATGTGGACATAGAAATGGAGATTTTTTTTTTTTTTTAGCAATTTTCCATCGGTCAAATTAGTTTGAAATCAATACAGG
Source organism: Peronia verruculata (assembly GCA_038406235.1). Classification (NCBI taxonomy): domain Eukaryota; kingdom Metazoa; phylum Mollusca; class Gastropoda; order Systellommatophora; family Onchidiidae; genus Peronia; species Peronia verruculata. The sequence goes on from JBCAUA010043663.1 coordinate 10,635, forward strand.
ACATAAGAAAAAAGGCTATTTTTACAAGTTCCAAAATAACACAAGTCTATACCTGGAGAGCCGCAAAGATATAGATAGTGATAGCTTCACATTAAAACCTGGCAAACAAATATTATTGAAGACATCTTTGAAAAGTACTCAAAAAATATGTTGAGAGAGAGAGCACTGCTCCTTCACAATCCCACATGCAAATCAAAAGCACTGAATGTTATTCAATTTAATTGTAACACAAAAAAAAAATTATATGTCCGGTTTGGGTTCTGATCAGTACCTCATGTGACAATTGTCAGTTTGAGGCGTCTATCAAAAGATTCTGTGTATAGATGCGGAACCCTGATCAGTGGTAGATACATCGGATCAAAGGAGAAAAGAGGGTGTTTAGTGGCAAGTTGACTGTGGATGTTTTATGTACATTTTCCCGTTTACGAGAGATTGCCTTGTGGATGTACCTTCTACTGCTGTTAGCAATAAAGAGGTTTTAAAAAAAATGGACCGGCAAGATATTCATGCAAACATAGACTCTCATACATGACAGATGAGAACAGAGAAAGCTTGTGTGGAAGTCTCTCCTGTGATCCCCCACCGACTCTGTACTTATCAAATGAGCAGTCTTCCATATTGCTGCCTGTACAACAAAGGGGTGAAAATGTAACAAGCCCTGTAGAACAATAAGGCAAACCTTTAACGTCTCTGCATGACAAAGAGGTGAATCAGTCAATACATTATATGACGGATTTGCTCCTTCATAATGCAAAGAAGATAAAGGTTGCTTTTTCATAGGTTGTGAACTATTCACCCTTTCATTATACAGAGGATGATACTTGACACTACCCACCTCATCATGGCTTTCCAATAGATCTGTGGCATGACGTGGGCCTTCATGTGGTAGGCAGTCACTCTCTCTTTACCCTGGTTGAAGGGAAAAGTTTCCAAGGGGTTCCCATCATAGTCAAACTCGGCCAGAATACAGCGATTGCTACTGGTGATCAGCGGACAGGAGGTGTAGCCATCATACTGCACAAAAACATAATCAGCACAGATTATGCCCTGCATTGTAACTGAATGAAAGCTCACAAAAGTGCCACATCATGAACATATGTGGCAGTATCTGCAAAAAGGGCCCAGATATCGCAAGGACAATAATTGAAAACAGGGAGAAAAATGGTCAGAAATCGATTTTCCTACGTCATGGAGTTTTTGTCTTAAAAGCTTCATTGACATCTAA
>JBCAUA010043674.1:0-25907 GCA_038406235.1 Peronia verruculata
GATAGATAGATAGATAGATAGATAGATAGATAGATAGATAGATAGATAGATAGATAGATAGATAGATAGACAGACTGCATGAATCGCAAGATCAGAAAGAAGAATAACAACCAAAATAACAAAACAACGACAATAACTTTTCACTGACAATGGCAAGAACAACAACAACAACGACAGCATAATCAAAAGAGCCCAAACTGTCTACAAACCTCTCAGACTGGGCCCGAAATTAAAAGATGTTGAAAATGATTTGAGATTCAGGATGCTATTCAAGTTGAAGTCCCATGTAGATGGGAATGAAGATAAGAATAATGAACATGATTCTTTAAACCTGAAGCTTTGTATGATCTATCCTGGCGACTGGTTACATTAACATCGACATTTGTAAAGAGTCTTCTACCTGCTCAAAATTTCAGTTGTTCTACTACTGCTTTTTTTGCTTCTTCTACTTGCTTTTAACTTTTTTAAAAAAAAATAAAGTGTAATTACAATTGTACAACGTGTTAAACAAAGTAGGCTTTTCATCTCAATTTGCCCATTTATGTCTAAAATGCCGCTTATTGGACATTACATAAACGTTTTTATGGAAAAAATGATTCTCCCGGTTGCTTCATTATTTTAAAAAATATATATATTTGTTGTTGTTGTTGTTGTTGTTGTTGTTGTTGTGTAACCTCCCAGTCCTAAGAAAGTAGGATTATGGTACCTCTAAGTGACTTTTCTATTATGAAAAGAAATTTGGAATTTGGACATTTAGTCTCGACAGCGGCGTCTCCGGCCCATTTCCTCCCAGTTGTCAACTGCCAATTGTTCTTCAACCTACGTGACTTATACGCTGTATTCTAAAATGTAACATATTCTAAAATATAATCCCCCTAAGGCTCTGATCCGGCTTCCCTACCCAAGAAGCCAGGGGAAAATTGGGTCTCTGAAAAAAATACAGGTTCTATACTCTGAGTCGTTTCTATTTCCCGAACTCGAAACCGGGTTTTCAACGACGTGAGTTTTTCACCGAGTAGCAGCCACCTAACCACACAGTCAGCGCAACCCCCGTTTACAAGGTTAAGGGACTTTAAGGCAGGATGATACCCTCAGACCAACTTTAAAAAAAAAAAAAAAAGATGTTAAAATCAATCTGCAAGGTTAGACATGTACCCCTACTTTATTGTGACATGTTTGTGGAAAGGTAAAGTTTTCAATTTACAACAACAAGAAGAAAAAAAAAAAAAAAATCACTGCGAAGGAGGTGGAAGTGAAAGTAAAAGTACCATCCCTTGACCCCGAAGAGGGGAAATTGGCTTGGCCGTTTCAGACGGCGTCGAGGAGGCGCTCATCTTGAAGTTTCTGTTAATTTTAAAGGTATTTTTAAAAATCTTTCCCACGATTACTAGTGAAGATATAAAATATTCTCAAAATTCCTCGATTTTACATCAGCACCAACATTTGCTCTAGGAAATAGATAGGGTGACAGCAATAGATACAAGAGTATTTATTTCTCGAGCCGGAGGTCTTCAAATCTGGGCATAATATGACCTTTTTTTCACAGCTAGTTTCAAATCTAATGCAGTTTAACAAGAATGAATGAAAGACATCTTCAAACAAAGTATTCTATCCACTTAAACAGCATTTGAGCTTTAGGAATGGCAAATATCAAGACTGTGTGATGAATATTTTTGGAGAAATATGTATACCCTGTATATATTTTAAATGGTTCCCCTTATAATAACATGATTTCGAGAAAACTGAACATAAAGCATACATTTGTATAAAAACAAAGCATTCTGCATTCGAAATTCAATTTTTGATGTGAAAAAAGAGTGCATAAGCTTTGAGACTTTGAAAATTTGATACCGCAATGGTTCAAGTATCCAAATCCAGTGATAAACCAAAAATCTAAATTTTGAGCCCGAATCGGTCCAATCCAGGGGTTTTCCAGGATAAAATTCTGCCTTAAATGCAAATAATGGCTAGACGGAAATTGACTATTATTAGGCTCGGCAAACCCAACCAATGACGAAGGCGGAACTAATATAATATGTATGTCTATATATAGACAATAAGGGAACCTCTGTAGTCGTCATTATTAATGATCCGTCGGACGACCGTAACCATGATGTTAAACTCGACGGCATTCCCCAAATCCATACCGAGCCATAGACTGCACTAGGGTGAGGTCAAGTAACTATTATTTACACGGATTTTCCAACTGGTCAGTGGAAACTGCTAGATAAACGCTTATCTGCTTCGGTGGTTCATTTTTCCCCGTAATATCTACCCTGAAAAAAATTATAATATTTGAGACCCGAGTCGATAAAATCAGGTGCTCGTTAAACTAAGCCGACCAGAGTTAATGACGTATTTTTAAACAGTAATGGATTTTTAACGCAATTTTTTTTCTTCACCAAACCCTTCTATATCAATCTATAATGTATTTCAGAGTTCAGTTTGATGAAACTGAATGAATAAAAGCCCCCAAAAATGCAATTTAGTGGCATGCTCTCACAAGGATTAGAAAGGATCTAGAAAAGTCATCGGCCATTTTCTTCACTAAACTCAGCTGCAGCAACAGGTCACCCCTATCGTCTTTCATGGCCAATATTCCGACTTCTACTTAAGGTAGAACAATTTTTTATTACTCCCTGAAAGGGAAATGAATAACCTTCACAGTAATACCAGTAACTCCATAATTATGCTCAAAATTTGAAGAGAACCTGATGGAAACATATTTTGTCAAAGCAAGTTAGAACTGACCCAAAAGACACAGGGAAGTAAATTACTGACTCATGCAGTTAAGGGCTACAATCTTGGAATAGATGACATCAGTTAACCGTATGACGGCGTAGCTTTATTCAGTTCTCAGCGTGGGTGTTGATTTCTCATCTCAGTTGATAGCATCAAAATCATGACGTGTACGCAAGAGTCATATCGGTTACACCCTAGGCGTCCCTATAAACAGGCCAGATAACCGGATTCTTTTGAAAGCTGGCAATAAATCGTGGCCCGAGAATTAAACTGTTTTAACTGCAGCTACTTTATAACATAGTTTGGACACTTTCATTCTGAGACGACGAAACTTCGGTGAGCGAAACTCAGATCGCGTGACTCTTGTTGAACTCTGCGTGCATGGTGGTCACTGATTTGGCGGCATTTTCTTAATTTGGCTATTGTTATAAATGTCTGATATATTTCCCATATTTGAATGCGATGAATATTTTCATGTTACTGATCTGTTTAAATTAATGTGTGTCCCATTTTTGCTAAGTTATGACTTGTATAAAAACAATTTTGTACAGATCAACAATTTGGCCTCTTGTTACAGGTTTTTTGAACGGTGTTTTAAATTTGGTGATGCAAACAGTCAGCCTTCAATGCCTACCGCGGGTGTTCGGCCTGGTATAGGGACGTCTAGATGTGGGGACATAGTACATGTGTTTTTTAGTGGATTTCACTACAATTGTTGCATTAAATAGGTCAGGTGCATTTCGTGTCTGCAACTTTTGTTTATTTAACTATATGGATTCACACAATTTTAATGTCACCATGACAACGTTTAAAAAGTTATTTATGATTGACATTCCCACTTATACATGTACGTTAGTTCCCCCCCCCCTCCCCTAATGTCTTCCCTTCCGTCTCAGTCATCTGACTAAAACAAAAGTTCAGTCTGTGTTCGAACTTTGAATTGTTCAACTGGTTGTTCAATAAAGTTACTTCATTTTCTGGTTCACAATATCAGCCGTGTTTTCTGTTCTCTTGTGTGAACTAATGTGTCATTGTAACAAAACATCACAAACATATGGCGCGTTGTGTTTTCAAGCCCAGAAAGTCCACACATGTGTGGGTAACAGTCATATACTCATATATACTATACATGAAAACAAATGCTGAGGATATATTATACATGTTGCTATTTTGTTTGTTGCTGTTGTTGTTGCTCTTGTTGTTGTTGTATCTACAGATTAGGCGGATGACACAATGAGAGAAAACAAGAACTATACTGAAAGACAGAAGGAAACATCATTTGTCCAGAAAGTACCCACAGCAAGAACAAACTATTTTGTTTTACGTATTATGGTCAATTTTTTTAATAGTGGCAGGCAAAATAATAATGAAAAAAAAAAAGCTTGGTAAATTCATTCAACAAACATAAACAAAACAAAAAAAAAAAAAAACCAAACAAAAAAAAAAAATTTTCAAATAAATCTATATAGAAACAAACAAACAACAAAAAAAAACTAACAAAAAACGAAAGCGGGCTACACGAAACTGGAGGCGTGCCTGCTATGCTCAAAACATCTAAAAACATCTAAAATCAACAATTTTTTTTTTTTAAATGTCTTGATTTAGAAATGAAAAAACAAACAAACAAACAAGGCATCACATTTTAGTTTAAAAATTTTACAAAAACTTTCAACTGGGGAAAAAAGCAGTGGGATAAAAACAAACCAACAACATAAAAATATTATCATAAAAGTTTATGAGCATAAATGGAGAAGCATTCGCATTAAACTTTGAGAATACTAGTATAGTAATACAAACATACAAGTCTGTAGGCCTTCAACAAAACCCGTCAAATGCTGGAAATTTTACATTTTGAGTTCTATGCACATTAAGAGCTACATGCACTAGCAGGCTTGTTTTGATGAAGATATTCTAATTTCATAAGACGATTTAAAATTTTGAGTCACCAAAAGTTATCCCTGAGAAAATTATGTTCAAACTTTTTCTTCAGATAATTATTCCAATCATTTGACGGGTCTCGCCCTGGCACTACACTGTATGAACAAACACAGAGAAGAACAAAGCCTAAAATTTCATTACAGGTTAGCAAACTTGAGAACGACTGTCTGTCAGAGAAATAATATTACAAATATTATAAGGGAAACATTGTCAACTGTTAACCCTACAAATGTTTGCAGCAACCTCGGGGTGCCTAGGTTTTGAGAATAGCATGATATTTATTTATGCTCAAGTAATGTCTAAAAGCAATATCAAAAACATATTACATGTATGTTGTACCATATGATAACGTGTTTGTAAAGGGCCTTATGTGCAACTGAAAGCAAATATAATGAGCAAGAGCTTCAGCAGATTGTCCCTTTGATACTTTAAGAGTTAACGAATTATTGTCTTGGTAAGCCAGCACATTGGCACATGTGGTCAGCATTCATGGTAATGAGCAACTATCTTGCCTGAAGGACAAACTTTGGGATGAAGGCGTAACTTGTAACAAGGGATGGCTCACAAATGTCACATCTATATCTTTACATTCTGTTAGAAAATATCATGGTTTTCAATGGCAAGGGAACTTCACCTGGCTCTTAAGAATATCACTTCACAATAGTTATACATTACTTTATACTATGAATCTTTTTTTTTTTTTTTTAAATCATATACATGTATAAAATTCTGTCTGTCAGTCTGCGATAGCAGGAAAATATTTCTTCACCACTCTCCTTTTTCCCTTGCTTGAGCAACAAGTGCATGTAATCTCATTTAGTTTCGTAATTTCAAGCCCGAAAGCCCAAATAAAAGCCAACAATTCTGATGCCAGATTATTGAACAAGAACAATCTGCATCGCACCCAGTTCTAACACATGTACAGCAATCTATTTCTTTATTCACGTTTATGTTATACTTCTCAAAATGTTAGGTGGGTTTGGTACATTGGTGAGCTATGAAACAGACAGTCCTGGAGGATTTTCTGTAAGTGCAATATTAGCAGAGTTTGCAAAATACTCTTTGATATTACTATAGTGCATCAGCAAAATATTTAGGGAAAACATTTCCAGCTTTACATATATCAGAAAGACCGTCCCATGAACCTCTTTCATTGCTTGAGGAAAATGGATATAACAAACAGAGTTACAGCCAGAAAGTTCTGTAAACTGTAAACTGTAATCTCGAGGTACAAGAAAAATAAGCTAAGCTTGACCCAGGACTCAAACATCCTTGGAATTTGGGTTTTCAGTAACTGCAAACTGCTCACAGAAGGAGAGATGTTTTTTTGAGCAAATGCTTCATCAAGCCAGGAGTTACTACATGTGATTCCAGTGCCATGGCAACTTCCACTTATGAATAGCAAATTGTATTTATGACCATTCACATATGCGTAATGAAATAGCAAATCCCTTTATAACTCGGCCAACTTAGTGCTGTGTAAGCCAAAAAATGTTTTGAAAATACTGAAACACCACCTGACTTAATGCCCTTGTAGAAGTTCTTTGATAGGCTTATCAACATTGTCAAAAACCTGTCATTACAATTCACGTGCACATCATTTCACAAATGTTAAAAAAAAACCACCATACTCAGCCATCAACGTGAATTTACTAACGGTGGAAACGAGAAGATCTAGATGTTGAAGTGATTAATCACTGTTTTTTAGCAGAATTATGTTGTTACCCCTAGTGGGCAACAATAACCATGTGAAATATGACGTGCTTTAACTTTACTCTACCTATTATGAAGGAAAACTTGCAAGGAAATCTCAACAGAGCAAAAAAAAAGTGACCACAAACAAAGACATATCAAATGAAATATGAATATGCTATAAAAAACAATATACAGTGTCAACATCTTTGATTTTTTTCCCAAAGGTTTTGCTGAATGCATTGATCATCTTTAGAGCATTACAACTTGTCTATGTCAATCAGAGACAAAGGGGACATTATAAAAGATTATAGGTTTTAAGAATTCACTCCCTTGTTGTTAAAACCTGAATATTTTACATGTAGTCATCACTTTGTACAGTTACAGACATGGTTAATCGAAGTATTGCTAAACAGATTAATTTTCACCATAAAATCAAAAAGTTGTGAATTATAAATATTTACATATTCATTTACAAGTACCACCTATTTAGAAATTACTCAGATACTCAAAAGACCAAGTTGTAAAACAACGGCCAATTCAAGAGAAAAGTGCACTAGTATAGTACTGACCATGGATAATTGATGGACACAATAAGTTTTGTACAAGACATTGAAATTCTTCAGCCATGACTCAGGGAAATGACACACAGAGACATTGAACACGAGATAAGTGTACAGTGCAGAAAACCAGGATTAGGCTGGTTAGTTGTTGCAGAGTTGAGACACTCACTTATTGAAGGCAAGCACCAAAGGCATGACGTGCTGGAGTGGATCAGTCAATGACGAGATGCATAGAGGAAAAAAACATGACTGTACACACATGGAAAACAAAAAATGAAAGCTACATGTGTATCATACAGTTGTTTACCGTATATTTACGCCAAGATCCCGTGTGATGATTATACAATGCTTATGTAAAAAAAAAAATGTACAGTTTACAAAATGTGGCTAGTAATTCATTCACTAATACATCCAGCTGACTTCTACACCTGATACACGTTAGACAGCATACTGATACAAGATTGCTTTCAAAAGAATGTCAGATCATCTCTTACTTAACTTACTTCACATAGTTATCACACAATAGTTGTTTCATCAAAGATAAATGCTTTTGGGAAGTTGTTCTTTTTTTTTTTTTCAGCAAAACATGGATTGAACAATCCTGTTTCTATAGTGTAAAAAAAGTTTGTCAAAGGTAAAACCGCAAAGTTTTTTTTCAAACCGAGGAAAGTAAGCACAGTGTTTGTATCAATTTGAGAATGTGTTGCTGTCAAGAGAAATGAATTCACAGCCTCTATCTCCCCCTGCAAGCTCCATGATGAAAGAACTGAATATGCTGTACAAAGCCATAGATACATTTTGTTACAAGAAGGTACTGGATAGACAAAGTAAGTGATACGGGTAGTAGCACTACGTTATACACAGAAACTTGGCACAGAGTTATGATAAATGCATACGATATGATCTAAGACAAAAGTTTTGTTTTTTTAACGTAGTAAAGATATGACAGACTCCACCTAGTGAGGAATCAAATACAAAACACATGTACTACAATGACATACAGGGAAGTCAAACTGTTTTCACCGAAACGTCAAAAAATGTTGGACTTAAGTTGAAAGTTTGACATCCCTGGACATCTGGCAAATGTGTCTCCACTAGAACAATCGTACTCACATGGCTAAACAATAAGTATTTAAAACTTTGCTGGTTTGTGTCACTAATGGTAGCTTGATGATTAGCTTGGTCGTGATGAAGGCGGGACGGAATCTGTCTCCATCTTCACTGAGGTGAACGGCATTGAAACTGTATGTCTAATACTCAGCACTCAGGCTAATGAAAATGAAGAGTCTGTGCAGTCAGTTATGCACAGATGCTAGTCAAAAAATAATGTTTAAAAAAAGGTAAGTTATGCACTGAAGCTAAATGCTAGTGAAAAATAAATTTTTATGAAGTTATGCATTGAAGCTAATAAAAAATAAACATATTTTCAAATGTGGACTTATTTAATGACTATTTCCTCATTCTCTCCATGCTTCCCTGACATTCCGTCTTACTTTATATATATATGTATATTTAATTTGTACATTTCTACAATTTTACGAAAACCCACAAGTCCCGCTCGCTATATACTACAAGATGGTCAATCAACCCAAGGGACATAACCATGGCAAGTTAAATGTAATGCTGAGAAGTTCCTGTTCCTGAATTGAGTCAAGGCTTGATCAATTAACAAGTAACCTGTACAACATTTTTTAAAAATTACATCTTCAGAACTTATTGGGCACTTTGATGCAATTTGACAAAATTTCTAAGAAGATTTGGTTTACTCCGCCTGCTAACTTCATGTTTTCATTTCCAAATGTTCTTTGTATTTGTAAGCTCAAGAAAACAACTATTTAGTTCAAGAGATTCGCCGGGCACCAGTGATCGACTGAGTGTTCACATAACACAATAGTGTTATGTATTTTTTTGACCACGGTTGTGGACAGCTGAGATAACCACCACTACAGGAGGTTGAAAAGCTTATAAAAACCATAACCATACAACTATTTAGTCACAGCTCCAGAACAAAAATGGGCCATCAATTTCATACTGTCCAGGAATTGGTTTCATTCTTTCCAAAATTCTGAAGTTGTTGCTCTCCCTCTCTCAAACACTATCACCTCTGTCCACATTGCTGACAGTCACATCCTCATACATGTCAGGTAACTGACCCGTCCAGCATTCACGAGAGCCCAAATCAAAGCAGACCATAGCCTGCAACTTGTACATCATTCAACATTGAAACCAATTCCGAACCTGAACCCCTATTGATGATTTCAACTTAAATCTTAAAATGATTCTAGGTGAATATCTTATTTCATCTCGCGTTTTTCTGCATGCAAAAGACATCCTTCAATGAATTGTTATATACTAACTCCAATTTAAACCATTTCTTGAGTGTAGGGAATTTGGACTAGATCATGCTCTCATAGGTTATTTTTAAATGAAAACTTTTACCAGTTACTATACATTTCCTCAATTAGCAAGAGTATCAAGCTGCCTTCCCTCAAATCAAACATTTATGGTACAAATCATATTTTGCAAAATATAGATATGCTATGTTCTAATGCTGAGCAGTTGAGGCATTAATTTAAAAAAAAAAAAAAATGTTTAAATGAGAGACAAGAAAATACATAATTCATAATAAAATAAATGATACATTAGTTCATCATATGAGTCATTTTAAAGCTGGGTTGCTGGCTACAAAATTACCTTGTAGCAGGGAATAATCTGGTCAATTCAAACACACTTGACATACAGGTCACTGTTTTAGCATCAATCACAAACGGGATTACACAAGCTTCAGTGGCATGCCGTAAAAAAATACATCAACCAAACCGTTATCACTCGGAAGACCACACACAGCTTACACTTAGAACTGTGGATCTCCGTGTCACCAACTGGGACGCAGAGTCTACATCTCCACACTGCAAGCAGAACAAGCTTTTGCCCGCACTTCACAGCACAACTTTCTAAAGACCCTCTGCACTGTCCCATTCTTTATCAGATCCTTCATTTTTATTTTCACCTTTCACCGGTTCAAGATAAATCACATCTTGTTATTAATGGGGTTTTCTGTTTTGTTTGATCTTTTTTTTTTTTTTAAATAAAATTCTTTGCAGACTCCTACCACTCTAAGCATGTCCACGAAAACATTTCACGGCTATCAGTCTCTTCACATAAAAAAACATTTCACTCTTTGTTTTTGTTTTTCATATCCTTGCAGGAAGATGAAAACCAGAAGTGTCTATTCCGTAAATATTTTTCTATTAAAAAATTGTGGCCAGCAAAGAAACGGACGACAACAAAAAGTCCATTTTCCCCCTAAAGTAAGAAGTTCCTTATTCTGAAAGAAATGTAAAAGGTTCTAAAAAAAAAAAAGTGACAAGATTTAAAAACCTTCAATTAAATCATTTGATATCATATCATGTAGGATCATCAGTGTCATTTCCTCTCATATCTTCTTCTGGCATTCATTTCAAACAACTGGGAACTCAAGCACATGAAAAGAGAAATAGGTTATAAAACTGTTTTGCATAAACTTCACCCTCAAACAAAAAAAACAAAAAAAAAAATTGATGAAACTTCACCGACAAATCCACATCTCTGCTATGAATGGTTTCATCTGATATTTAGAAAATAACAAATTAATAAAACTGATCTGAAAAAATCAATAGATCTTTAAATTGACTTGTTGATCCTGCAGCTAAACACAGAGGGCCTGACTACATATCTAACACCGACACCCAATACCAACAACAATCTTTACAGCACATCACACACATCTATACGGAGCTATCTACTATCTAGAACCAAATCAAAAACTAATGATTGATTATTTAAAAAAAAAAAAAAAAGCAATAACTGCACTCAGATGTTGTTACATTCCTCCTCATGACACTATCTCACAAATGCACCACTGCCCCTCATGTCCTCAGGACAGCAGGTAGAGAGATTAGCCTTGAGGTTGGTTTCCTGGCAGTTTCATTTAGCAAATAAGTAAATATACCAGAACTTCCCTGGAACAACTTGACAAACGATATGAGGCTACCACAGAATATGTGTGACTTCAAGACTCCATTTATCTTTTATTACTCTTGCTATTTATCAGCCTGTGATTCTTTCCATTTCAGATAAGAAAATTTGAAAAATTTCTCAATTAAAATGAACTTGAGAATATACTTCTCTGAAATCTAATGTTGCATTATGTTACATCAATATCTGATGAACTTCAAACAAAACCAAGGCTGCCCAGCCACACACTCGTTCTGAATACAACTGTACTTTTCATATTTCGCATCAGCTGCCTTACTGAGATATAAAATTCGTTTCAGTAAATGGCTAAAATTGTATTACAAACGGATTCAGAACAGTTGATAAAAATGGTAGAGGCCATTTCTTAGTACTGAGAAAAAATACCAAAGAATTTCCTTGTGATATTTCTATAAAAAATAAATAAATAAACTTGTATGACATCTCTATTCTCTGGATATAACTTCATATGCATTCATCAGCCATTGCTCGTGGAAATCTGCTTCAGTTGTTATACATGATTTAGAGCTGGTGGGAGTTAGTCACACATCAGTTGCCTGCTTGGAAATCAGTTAAATGGAAACAAGGACTGTTAGAAGAGTGGAGAGGAACTGAAATCATTGAAGCTGTCAAACAGAAAGGATGCTGACAATGAAGGGTGAAACGATGCTCAGTGGACAGTGAAATCATGAATGGTTGTGAAGTGAAACATGATCAATGAATTGGTTGTTAATTTCAAAACTGACAAACAAGGTTATCAAGAAGAGATAGGAAGGCTCAACTTCAGTTTTGTTTGTTTCATCCATCACTCCTAACAAAGAGAGACCACAGTCGACTGTACTATGTCTCTGTTACACTTGTGATTTCTGAAAACAGTGAACTGCTGCATCACGATTAACTCTATCAACGTGAAAGAAGACTGTGCTTTGTCACAGTAATCTTTTCTTATTATCAAAGAAGTCAAAGTGAAATATTTTCTTGAGTGCTGGTAATTTCTGACAAGTGATGAACTTACATAAATTTTTTCATCATACATGCCAACAAATGTAATCTTTGTAACATTCTCCATAGTGCTGAGGACTTGAAACATCACAATAATTTTTTTTAGGAAGTTTCTTGATTCAAATAAAACATGAGATTGGCCTTTCTACTCATCAACATTGAAAACCTGACACAGAAGTACAAAAACCTGCTCACTCAAAATCCTTCACAATCACGACTGAAGACTCACACACACACAAAAATCAAAACCTTTATTATTACAAGAATGTACAAAATGCTCATTTTTCAAACTTCATTCTCATGCTGTGTAAAGTGTGCTGATAATTTACAAACATAACTACAAGGTGTTGGAACGAGTAAACAAATGCTTGAATCTGCAGGTAAGACAAGAGCCAGATTGGAGGCAGAAAACAAAAAACCCAAAAACAAGTTGATTTCGTATGGTGGGAAAAAAACAAAAATAATCACAGATCAAAGCAACGAGGCATTTGTCAACACAAAATCAATTTTGAAGGACATGATGAGGAAGGAAAAAGTCAAGTAGAGAGGTAAGCATGCATGTTCTGAGACAGAAATCTCCGTCACCAACACACACGCCCAACTGGCTCCAGTCTCCAGTTCTTGCTAATGTCATGTACATGTGTTGCCCTATGTTGGTAAATACTTTAAAGAATTATATAAATACTAATATGTAACTCAACCCGCTTACAAAATGCAGCTTACTGAATGTCTAAAGTTGCAACTTACTGCTGCTTTTGAGAAACTGAAGCTTGTTGTGATCTTGTACAAAATGCTTGTAAAACTGTGAGTCTATGTAAGTTGTTGTAAGCCACATATCAATATGAAAAAGATTCCTAAATGTGTTTGTTCTTCCTACGGCCATTTCTTATGACAGGTATCTGATTACAGGACCCTGGATGGAAGTAAGAGACAGTGGATGGATGAAAAATTTGAACATAGGGTGAAAAGTAAAATAACTATAAAGTAGGGAGTTAAATATGATGAGTAAGCTGGTACGGCTTGGTCAGGGAGCCAAATGATGATGTTGTAAGTCTGTACACACTGACAAAATGCACCACATATGTCGGCAGTTAGTAGCAGTTATGGTAAGTACCTGTTAGAGGCAGCCTTGTATTAGAAGTATCAGCCCTCAAGTTGGAGATCGTTATGATTCACTGGACACAACTAAGGGACAGCACAAAAAACAAGGTAACAATAGGCTATAACTTCTCATCTGAGAGTGTTGTACCCTTGAAAAGCCAATAATATATTGCTTCACAGCTGTATATTGTTGCTGTAAATTGCAAGGCTTGTAACTGCAAGGTACATAATTTTGCCGGCAAGTAAAACATGTTTTTCCAAAGCTAACAAACTGTTGACTTTATCTTTCTATTATCAAGTGCTCATTATCAGGTCTTAATGGAGAGTTTGTAACATCAGCTTAATATACACAAAACTATAACTCATAAGATAATAATATGAGTTTTTTGTGTAGACATCTGACATCCAATGATACATGTAGTGCAGATATAAGATTTACAGCTTACAGCTACAAGATGTTATTTGAAAGACATGCCCTGCAGTGACTGTGAACAATCTGTTCTTCTTTTTCTTCTAAATTAAAAACATAAGTAATTTATCAAGGAGATGCAAATCTGGTGGTATGAGATAACAAAATATGGCCAACCACAAGATGGATCAAGTGCCATTTTGAACACATAGTTAGATTTATCCACCAGCATCGTTCACTTTTTTCCCCCATGCAAATCAAATAATTATTCGGATTGTCAAATACAAATAAAAGTAGAGTTTGTTATTCCCTGTTACTAGTGCTGTCCACGAAACTGCCAGCTGTCGTTTTCACTGACATCATGTGGTTAATTAAGAGTGTCTGGAACCTCAAAGGCTGAATTCTAATAGTTACATATTAGCGGCAAATCAGCGATTATTTAGCATGCATGCCCAGTGTCAACCATCTCAAAGTGCAACAAAAATTAGGAAGTTGTATCTTTGTTCCCCCTCATTCACACATAAAACAAAAACAAAAAAAATCATGTATAAAAATAAAAATACAAAGTAACCAAAGGTAAACAGACGATTGGACCATAAAAACTCTTGATAACATGTTGATGATCAACCAACATTTTCCGAGTAACTGAATGTTGTTTGATAAACAGACGATATAAAATACGTCATTTAAGATTCTCTATGTCTTGCTGCCCGAGATGTGTAGTTAACGTATGACATCAGACTTCCCAACGGAAAGCTGATGTTGCCATAGAACTATAAATCAAAAGTTAACCAACTATCAAAGTCATGTGTCACTTAACTATTTATGTTTCCTATCTTTCAACTGGGTTTTCATATGGTGGCATTTCCAAATGCCAGATATATCAATAAATATCATCACATTCATCATTCAAAAAATTATTCCTGATAAAAATATGTTATCTCACGTTCAAATGCCATTCCTAATTCTCAATGTGTCACTGATTTCTCACAAATGTGCAGTGATGATATTCACAAACCAGCCATTGCTGTTTCAAAATACTAGTGAATCAACTGCAATACTTCCTCCAGGACCAAAGGCAAATCTAACCTTGCTGAAGTATTTAAACTTCATTGTCGACTTTCAGAGTGGGTAAAAATTGACACTGGAGAGAGTTATAACCCATTTCTAGGCTCAGATCCCACTTCTAGTCCTGCACTTATTGCATAAAAAGCATGATCACCCACTTGAAGTGTGTTAAATCTATGGATTAATATATTTCCATCAGACAAATGTTACATTCAATGTTCTAGATTACCAAACATCAATCTAATTTACCTTATAGAGTGACAGATTTTGTAAAAATATAACATAAGAACATAATAAAAATTATTAACCTTTATCTTTAATGTTCCTCATTTAGCAGAACCGACTACACAGATCTGTTTGAAGTAACAAAGGCATAAATAGTCATAATCAATTACTTACATACACACAGAAATCTGACAGAATAATAACAGAACAACGATAGGTCAGAGAGTTTCAGTACAAGACAAAGATCCTGCCATAGGCGGCCTATATTTTCAAAAACAATGCTGTGAACTCTTCACAAGTTCTATGCTTTACAGTCGGCTATATAAGATCTTTGACCACTAGCACTCGGAGGCAATGACCAATTCCATAGGCTACACATACTGTAAGGCAGTTGGACTTGACAGGACCCTTACGTACAACGTTTACAAAAAACATACTGAGTAGTGGAAATACACACAGTGTTGAGGAACTTTCTTCTTCTTTTTTAATTTTTTTGTCACTGCCATATTCACATGGCCAGTTGAAGGTCCCAGAAAAACAAGAAAGAAATTAAATATGAATACAAACAAGTCCAGACTCTTACTTTCATCCATTCCAAATGAAATCAACAATTCCACTTTTCTCAAAGCATGAATCTGATCACACTTAGAAACACAAAGTTGCATTTCCAGTCCTCATATGCTTCAAACATTTATGTCACAACAGAGATGTCTGCACTGAGTCTAGGATGCAAAATCCTATTCAAGTTTGTTTAAGCCCTCACTCTTTGCTAGGACTATCCCTGACAAATTAGTATCAAACAGTGAAAAGTTTCTCATTTTGCAGTAGGGTTAACTTTTGAGCAGGTATTCCACTGACTCAGCAGGTAATCCACATTGTTTTGATACTAAAACTGATGAAGTTCAACTGTGAGAAAGACAAATGCCACTTCAATTCATCACCTTACGACATAGCCCATGTGGTTGTTTTCTACAGTAGTCTACACTGACTCATTTATTACATAATTTTCCCCCCATTTCTAAATCATTTTGTCTTTAGGGTAACCTCTTTGAGCTGACTGAACAGTTCGTCATGGGGGAACAGGAAATTCTTCAGCCGATACGCTAGAACCAATGAGTTAATCATCAGCATAAATAAATAAACTAGCACAATCATAAAGCACAGAACTTGTCCCGTTAGTTACAGTCCCAACAGTTCACACAGCACGTTGGAGTTCAGATCATGGAGATATGAGAAACAATAAATCGTGTTTAAAACAAATTGAGCATAGGTCAATAGCTAAGTGGATATGTTTAAAGGGGGATACCTACAGTGCACTATTTAATGCTTCTGGTCCTGGTATGGAGGTATCATCATCTCGTATGACAAAATCACCCCTAAATCTTTTACAACTACTCTGCCCAATTTCTCTAACATTCTTTCACTATTAATAAATCTTTATTTCATTTCCTCCCTCCTGTTTCAACTTCATGGAAATGAAGTTTATATTTCACTCAACCTACAAACACCTACAAACAAAGTTATTCTAAAGTGACATGAGCTCAGAAAGGTACCAACATTTTTTTTTTTTCAGTATAAAGTTAATAAATAAATAACACGTAGCAAAACAAACAAATAAATAAGTAACATATAGGTTTAAAAAAAAATTAACATACATGGCGATCGCATAAAAAACATAAAAATGGCATGATTAAAATGAAAGGAAGTGTTGCAAGGGCGAGGCAAGAATGAATTTAACGATAAGGGTAGACTGGCAGGCCCATCAGTTCCGTGGCCGTCACCAGAAGGACTAACAAAATAAGGAGGCAGGCAATTGCTCCCAGCAGCTCGCACAAGCGTCATACCGCTGACTGTTTGGGGTTGGTTCCTATGGCGACCAAGGCTGCCACGGTGATGGCCACTCTGGAGATGCCCTTCTCGTCACAGATATCCTGGGGTCCGCAGATCTGCTCCTACAAAGAAACAGAAATGTGTACAATGATAGAACTTCATGACTACCTCACGTTACTACCCTACAGATCTCGTCCTATAAAATAACTTAAAAAAACAAAACACAACATGGAACAACTTTAGGATTCATATATACTCCTGTCTTCTCTACACAAATATACAACAATGCACACAATAGAATCTCATGGTTGGAAAATGTTCCCAGTAATTCAGCAGCTTAGATAAACATCGATAAAATGTACACATGCAATAGTCAAAAATCTTTTTAAAATGCAACAGTAAAAAACAAAACAAAACAAAACAAAACAAAACCAGTATGATGCATTTATAATGCCACAGCTTTGCAAACACTGACATCATTAGTTCATTCAAACTACAAACAACCTGATCATTGGGCAGGTGAATATGTATGTGAAATAATTCTTTATCCCATAAATCTATCCATCCCGTATGGGCTATTTGCACTAGCCAACAATCACTAGAACTGAACGTTGATTCTCTAACACACCAGTTTCTCTTGACCACAACAACATTTGTACAGGTTAGATGAAGCTCATATATCATGTGTGGAAATGATCTGATGAACACAAGGGAGACCAATGAGGCACCAGATCAGTCCATTACACTTTGAAAGCAGGATTCTCATCAAGAACTGTACATTTTTATGTTTTTTACAAAAGAAGGAAAAGTGGTAAAGAAAGAGAGAGAGAGAAAGAAAGAAAGAGAGAGAGAGAGAGAGAGGAGAGAGAGAGAGAGAGAGAAGAGAGGAATCATTTCTTTCATCCCACTGGTGATGTACAAATCAGATGTCGAAAAGTCAAAAACAAAGAAATAATCACAGATCACTCGTTACAACTATAGATCTTTGGCAGTAAGCGGATAGACAGAAATCACATATTGCTGTCATCAAAAGCATTCTATCAACACATCAAAATACACACAAAAATGCTTCACATCCAGTCAGAATGAATCATATTCAACTTTTCATCACTTTTATATCTGGCACCTCAAGCCTTAATTCACACACTTTTATATGGTGAAAAAACAGGTGACCCTCGGCCCTAGACACATGGACAAAAATGAAAACTTTAGCATATAAAAATCTATCCCTTCACCCCACATCATCCTGACACATTTATTATCTGCCTATATGAGGAACATTTTCCAACTCAGAGATGAAAGTTCCTTCAGTTTCTGCAAATACAAAAGCACAGATATCAGAGAGCTGTCCCTCAGATTCCTCTGTTTGAGTCCAGCGGCTGAAGATTCACTATGACAGGCCATAGGACAAATGTCCAGTACAAAATAACAAAGAACAAGAGAGTGGCCAGTGATTGTTACAATGCCATGTGGTCACCACTCTCCTGTACAGCAAAACTGGATATTCAACTGGAGTTAGATTATACAATGCTTGACCAAACAAAACTGACATGATCACTACAATGTGGGGCATGAAATGAAAGTTCACAGTCCATGTTTCTGGGAATGTTATATTACAAAAAATATCACAAATAAACCACACAATATTCAAAAACAATTAGCAAATGCTTTCAAAGGAAAGTCTCTTGTCATCTATGGAGTAACTGTCCCCACAATACAAGTGAAAAAGATCCTTGCAAAAAGGAACTGGACAAAGTTACTATTTGACAAATGGGAAATCAGGGCAGACTAAAAAGCCGTCGAAAAACTACAACTGAAAAATGTTTGGTTCCACCCATCAGGTATGATTGTACTTTTCCGACAAAGGTTTGTCTACCTAAAATAATATCCCATTATGACTAACTGGCTCTAGTCAGCACACAAGTGAAGCAGATCTGTATTCCAAAATACCGCAAGCATAAAAGGGCCAATAGTCTGTTAAAACATATCCTTCACATTACCAGTCTAAATCACTGCACACTACATACTGATTCTTCCCATTCCTGCTGCTATACTAATTACCAAAACAATGCAATTATGAGGTCCCCTCTTTGTTTTACAAATACATATCTTGCCTTTCTGACCTTCACAAGCATAACTGTTATATGTTTTTCAATGTTGATAGAGACAATAACTGTAAATCTATTTCACTTGAATAAAAGGAGAAATAAATATGGCAATCAGTTGGAAATGAAGTTCTAGTTAACAACATATCAGTTTGGTTGCACCAAGTAAGGTCAAAACTCAGCAGTCAACAGATTTACATGAAAAAAATTAAAGCACTGATTCCAAATCTTTGGCAGCTATTGGATTAATACTGTTTGATAAACAATCACATGGCAGTCAAAGTCAGGTATAAAAGATGATCAGAAAGGACTTTAACAATGCAGGGTAAATGAAAGCCCTTCAAATTAACGATTGCTTTCAGCAAGTAAAGATAACATAACGAAGAGTTAAATATCACAATGTAATGGCAAATGATGCAAGTGAAAGAAAACAAACTGAAAGCACACAATGTGTATGAAATGTTCAACATACAAAATCAAACAGTCAACATACAACTCATGGCAGTGATAAATGTGGATATTCTAGCCGAGCGCAAGGTTCATGGTAACTGATTACAAGCTCCTGCAAGCTTATCAACAAGAAGATACAAGTCTATTCAAAACCTTGCACGTAGAATTTACTAAAGAAGTGGGAAACAAACATTCTGCATCACAAAAAAATAATAATAAAAGTCTCTACATCATGGGTATAACTAATATTCAACTGTCAGAAAAAAAAAAAAAAAAAGTCAGCCTTTTGATTCCTTAGCAGTTGATGCGAGATTTAAAACATTATAAGAATGAACAAGCGTTTTCATGTCTATTCTGGTACATCATCACGGAGTAAATGTCCCTATGTTTCTACAGACCATTTCAAAACAATGTTGCGAGAATTTGTTTGGTGACTATTTTTATTTAAAAAAAAGGTTATGAAGTGAGACAAAACTGACTCAAAAACCACAAGAACAGAAAACCACATTGCCTTCTATCTATACATTATAAAACCCCAGTGAAAATATGAAAACAGAACGTTTTGATCGATGAAGTGATATTTAATAGAAAAAAAAAGATTTTTGTTGCAGTTTTTGTAATCATTCTGGGCATTTCCCCAGAATTTCATCATTAGTTTTGGGGAGATATGAGTGAAGCCAGATGAGGCAGTAATGATCCTTAATTGTGTTTTCATGACTGAATTAACAGAAAATTGCCGTAGTTCCATTTTCAGTAGACACTTAGAACAAATTCAAGAGAGACAAATTAATCAAGAAAAACCAGATTTTCTTATATAGGTCAGTCCTCTTGAAGAGTGAAGTGCAAACAGTACAAGTATTATAATATATGTCGTTCTGAATCAAAACTATTTGGAAGGGACTAAGTTTACATCACAAGCATGCCAACATCATGTGCAAATGTCCCTCTCTTATAACCGCCATATTCCTGGAGTATGTGATCAAATTGGCAAGAGTTGACGCAGGCACAGACAAACAAAGGTCAGTCCAATGACAGCCAGGCAGAAATTGGCTGTGTAGAAATCCTTGGGCTCCAGTCGAGGGAACTCCATCAATGCGTGGACTGTGTCTGACACTGGCACCATCCGCAAGCCTCCAATGATGTCATCCGGGTCGCAGAGCGCCCCCTGCAATACATGCACAGGGGTGAGGCGTATCACTCAAGATTCTCTCCCTCCTCTCCCTTTCTATCGCAGATCTCAAACATGGCAAGGCATCCTGTACAACCTATCAGCCCTGCCAGGCTACATGTAATCCATTCTCTGTTCATATCATTTGATGCATGTGTGCTTTTCAACCATTCTAGCTTTCTGTGGCACTGCCAAGTTAAATATACATCTTCATCTGTTCAACTTATTTTCAGCACTCTTTCGCAATGATTTATTTTTTTTCAGCTGGTAAAGTTATCTCCCTTTACCAAAGACAAGAAATGTGAAAAACAGGCTTGGCAAAGAATGGGGGGGAAAAAAAAATTAACTTTTCTTATCATATGAAACCTGTATTACACCTCCGAAACTTGGAAAAAGGGAAGTAATTTGGTTGACGGACAAAATGGCTCATTGTCTCATACTGTATGTTACATTCTATATACGTCTTTTAACCCCCTGATGGAGGTTATCTCGACTCTCATACTGTTCAGCTCTGGTAGACAAAGACAGTTGGCAATGGCCTGACATACAAATTCTCAATCATACACATTTTTAATTGAATAATATTTTCCCTATAAACAGAGGTCATGCAAAATTCTATTCAAAATTAAGTCATCTAATTCTTCAATTGTCAAGTGGATTCTTTAAAGACGTAGAAAAATATTTCTCTTCTTATTGTAGGCATTTAATATGGGATTTTTTTTTTCCTTCTTTTTTTTGCAAGTTAAACTTGAATATATCATACTTTAAGTGCAAATTTTGAAATATGAGTTACAACCAAATTTTCTCACAATCTTTTTTTTTTTTTCCAGAGGCATTTGGCCTAAGGCTATCTTGTTACTTCACTGATACACAAATCACACAAATCCAGTCTGTCTAAGCTTCATACAAACTCATTTGCAGAATTTAAACCTGTTACAAAATTCCCATATATGAAAACAAAAAAGCCCCAGAAGATTAAAATGATAGAATCACATCCAGTATAAAAAAATAAAATCAACTGATCTATTCAAGATGAAAATTACTAAATAAACTTTGATAATTGAGGAAGCATGTACAGTAATAATAGATGTATAATAATAATGCAAAAAATTG
The DNA here is from genome assembly GCA_038406235.1 of Peronia verruculata. Taxonomy (NCBI): domain Eukaryota; kingdom Metazoa; phylum Mollusca; class Gastropoda; order Systellommatophora; family Onchidiidae; genus Peronia; species Peronia verruculata. The sequence goes on from JBCAUA010043674.1 coordinate 21,421, forward strand.
GATTGCTTACACTAACTGCAATGATGGATGCAGACTGACAACAGGGTTGAAAGGAGATTAAAAAAAAAAAAAGTTCAGAGACTTTACCATTCAGAAGCAATACATGTTTTATATATTAAAAAAAACAGCAACAAAAACCACCAAAACTATGACTGAATCATCTTCAACTATGATAAATACCTCTACAATCCAACCAAAGTTATTTTTTCAAAATCTGCAACATCTTAACATTATCGTCAGAAAAATTCAAGATAATGGTGTCCATGAAATCAAAGATGAAATCTCTTTAGCCTACATCGTCTCCATTTTCTGTTTTTTCTTTGTCTTTTGTCATCCCTGTTGTTTTGTTTGAAATGGCGACTATGACAGCGGACTGCATATCATTTAATTCTGGTCAACTCATTTTCCTCTTCTTGTTTTTATTTTCTTCTGTTCTTAGATCACTGACTATAAGCTGAACATTTTTGTCATCTGTCTCCATCCATCACCACAGAAACACATGAACGCTGTATACACCAAGTGCTAGCTGATACTCAACAGCTCAATCAATGCAGTGAAACAAAAATGTAAGAACACCAACAAAAATGCATGACAATTTGAAAAATAAACATAAGTAGATAAGACTATTATATCTGGCTGCAGATACATAACAATATCAACCCAGACAAAGATGCACTTGCTTTAAGTTCGCATCAAAATTTCTGCCTAGATTTTTTTACCTTATACATGAATAGTGTCAGAATCTCTAAATCTTTTGTTGTCTAACAACAATATTCAGGCACAATTCATAATAATCCCCCCCCCCCCCACACACACACACATGCACACCAAAAAAAAAAAAAAACAGGATTAAAAATAGATAATAAAAATTTATGCTTACTTAAAAGATAATAATGCACTTATATATTTTTTCTTTAAAAAATGCAGTTGAGAAGAAGATTCAACATTACATATTACATGAAAATCACTCATTTCAATTAATACTCTGACTGGTAGCTCTTCGAAGCTCATAAGAAGAAAAAAAGAAAAAGCTTGGGGTAAAGCTAATAAAAACATGAGGCTGAGGTTGATACATTTGGGCACAAGCACACAGAGGCTGACAAAATCATGGACAGATGTGTTCATTGGAGCCACAAACGGACTGTGATTGCATAATCAGGAACAAGTAAGGACATGCATGCAGTCAATCAAACACAACTTGATGACAATGAGCCGATAGTTCATACTCGACTGAGCAAAAACCTGGAAATCCCAGCTGGAGTGTTTGTACCCTCCTGCTAAAAATAGAACACTCATTGATGTTTGTTTCCGCTCCATTATGAGATCTGAGAACAATTGTCACCAGCCCTGTGAATATTTAATGTGTTCCTCTATGTCTATAGTAATGAACAGTTTGGTGTGTTTGTACCCCCTTACTAAAATAAGACAGGGATTTCCAGCCATTCGCAGGGTCAAAACAAATCCATTGGTGAAATTACATGGTTTACGAAAAAAAAATAACAGAAAAAGATAAAGTTCTGATATCAGGAAATAAACGAAATACATATTTCTGAGCCGTGTCTACATTTTAGATAACCTAAACAACATATAACATTCCTCCTTATGTATATGAATATGATGGCCACTTTATCAACGCTTGCTACCTCTACGGTATTTGTCACATATATATCGTAAAAATTCACAACAGCATGCAAACAGCAAGTAAATTAATAAACAAAGATATCTCTGGTATCTAAATATATCAGTTTACAAAGAGACAGAACTGACGTACATAATATCAAAAAAATGTCTTGCCTTATCATTTTTAAAAAAAGAAAGATTTACAATCACAGAGTGCGACATTATCAGAACCATTCCAATCACTGTGGCAGTGTTTCAAATTATTAAGAACAGCAGACTCATTTGGTTACATTCTACAATATTTAAGGAACAGCATGATAAGCTACTGCTTAAAAAGAATGTGGAAACAGAGAGAAAACAGAAAATTGTATTAATTCAATCATTTTAACATGACACTTGCAAAGCAAATGAAATCTGCAAATATATCTGACAAGTGCAAAATTGTCAAAAATGAATCTGTCAAAAAACAACAGCAATTTTAAAAAAAAAACAGGAAAACAACACCCAATATCTTAAAATCATTCTCATTCTCTCCAACATAATGATTCTTTCAGGTGGGTTTTTTTTTTTTTTTGGCTGTTGTTGTTTTTTTGTTTTATTATCCCTTTTCTTCTCAAGGAGGTGGGGTGGTTCTATTTCATACATTATGTTTTCCATCAAGCATGACCAACTGGCAAAGCCACATATGCTTAGGCCAACATTAAATCATGCTGTGCAAATAGTTGCCAGATTTCATGTCCAAGAAGATCCCAACTCTGCTTTCACAGAAATGGCATCTATATTTTACAAAACAAAATGTTTGAGGCAATGACGTCAAACAGAAAGAGAGGCGCTAAAAATTTCAAAATTGGGACAAACCTTCTGGTATCTGTGAGAAGTCCGACATGCCATTATTACAAGTATCTGCTTGGATATGGATATTGGGAAGTCAAAACCAAATATGTGCAGAAACGACAAAAATCCACACTCATATTTATAACATGAAAAAAAGACAAACTACCAAGATAACCATATAGCTAGCAACTTGGTTCTTGGTGAAATCGTCTCTTACCTGGTCTACTCCGATTTTCCTGCAAGCGTCCAGGAAGTTATCCACATTTCTTCGGCATTTGGCCAGCGTCAGTTTGGGCTGAAATGAACAAAGAATATTTCCAAGATTTAAACACAGAACAACTTACACTGTGCACACAGAAATACTTAAGAACTTAAAAAGATCAATAACACATTTTCTTATACATATAAGCGGTAATTCAGCAAACAAGTAAATGTCTGGAAGTTAATGGCCATCACTCTGAGCACATTTTGCAATAGTAGAGACCAAAAATAACTTGAGTTCATCTTTTGATGCGTGATCTCAACTATTATTAAGATATTTGAACATATTTTTCTTTTGCCAAAGTGTGCAAACTTGGGATATATTTGTCCATTATAATTATTTACACATATTGTTCACATAGAGACAAAAAAAAGGGCCTGTACTCTGCATACACAATCCCATTAGCAATTCAATCTCATTATGATTTAATTCAATACATACTACTGCTGGTGATGGAACATGGATACTCCCCACAGATCTGGGTCGAATCTGATTGGCCAAGTGACAGAGAACCACTCCATCTCGCAAAGCCTCAGCCAGGTTGTCCGGCAACGTCACACGGAGCCTCGACTCCACAGTCTACAATGAAGAAGACAGGGTTATGAAAGGAAACTGCAAGGCAGCCAAATTACCTCCCTTTGCCCGACATAACAGTTGTCAAACAAGCATCACAAAGGAGGAAAAACACACATTTGCCGTTTTCATTTGAGAAACAAACGTAAAGAATTTATCGAATGAAAATGTGTTACCTGGTATTTCTAATTTTGTAACATTTTTCTATAAATAATGTTCTACATAGATAGAACAGAAAAAAAGATTCTTAAACATTTGTTCCATAAATTTTTATCCCTGTGATCTCATATCCTCAAGATTTTCAACAAATGTCTCGATGTTTCGACACAGTCTTTGACAGAATCAATGAGAGGATTTTTTACAGGGTCTTCTAAGGTGGATATGGAAAAGAATGTACCTGTCGCAATCTGTCCATCTGTTCTGCTTCTTCTCTCTGTTGTTCCTCTCGTCTACGAACTGTAAAGTTTGAACCTGTGTCTTCAAGTGCTTTTGTGCCCCCTGGACAGACAGACAAATGAAAGCATACAGAAGTAAATAAATAAACATATGAATAAATACATATCTGATGTGATGGATAGTAGTATTAAAACATGTTTAAACTGATATGTTCATGAATCTGATATATTAAAGCTTGATTATCTTTTCCATGGTAATCATATTAACTGTCATGCACCCCCATCGAAATAACTTATATGCGTATACTTGCTTGACGCATGGGCCATGTAAACAAATAGATAACTGAATGCTTGAACAAATGAATAGATGAGAATACACACTTGAGTCAGACAAAAATGAACCGGACAAACTTAAGATCAAACATTGTTTGGTTTTTTTTTGGTTTTTTTTTTACTTTTCTCTTAGAACTTTTATGTCTGCATCAAGTGAACAAATTTGACCAAAATCACATATTGCAAATGATACTGAATTGCATGACAAATGACAGCATGGACAAATGAATGAATGACTATAGGATGGATGAATATCAATATTTGAATGAACAAATCTACACGGATTTCAATCCTCCCATAATTGTCACATGTCTACATTGAATTGATATACAGTGGTCTCCGCCTAAGAACCCGGTCGTTGGGAGACAAAAAAAGCGGGTTCTAAGCCGGACAGGTTCTTAGGCGAACTGAAAAGTTATGCAACCCATCTGACCACAGACTGTCTTCACAACTATAATTAGTTGATCGTT
>JBCAUA010043675.1:0-11859 GCA_038406235.1 Peronia verruculata
ATAGATAGATAGATAGATAGATAGATAGATAGATAGATAGATAGATAGATAGATAGATAGATAGATAGATAGAGCTTAAAACAATAACAAAATAAACAATATATTATGTATGTAAAAAAAAAAAAAAAGACAGGAACCAGAGAATATTTTAATATTATTGAAATTCTGCAGCTTTGTTTATCGTAAAACGTTGTGCCAAATGACGATTGGAAGATCGTTGTGCCCAACCCTATTACTTCCTATTGCCAAAGGTGGTGTTGAACAAGTAGTATAAAGGAAAAAAAAAACGTTTGCATCTTTTGCTTGAAACATACACTTTGAGAAAGTCTTAGAAAACATGCCATAAGGAGACCGTTCACTTCTTGTTGTGGTATTTTTTTTTTTTTTTTCTTTAACATGAAGTAAAGGGTCCCCCCCCCCCCTCTTTACATTATTTGTTAAATAAATGTCTGGAAAAGTTAAGTAATATTGCCTGAAAAGACGATATTCTCACTGCTGACAGAACCAGGGAAGAATAAACTAGGGGACCGTTGAAACAAACAAACAAACACAATTAAACAATTCAGGTTTCGATCTTTGTATCCTTCCACTTCCCAGTAACCCGTAACCCACGCTGTGAGTTGTTCATCATGGAGCAGATGCCAAACCACATAGCCACTGTGGCCGCCATCTCTGTTCTGTTGTCTTCTTCACCTTTTATCAGCGGTACCCTAGACACCTGGCTTTCCGGTTTTGGGAACCATGTCGGTCATGCTTCCCTGAATGCCTGTGCACTGTGATGTCAGGCTGTGTTACACACGCGATTCCCTTTGAAGTTGATTCCCAGAAATTATCACTGGCATGTTCGGAGAAAGTCGGGGTTAATGGGCTTTGCATGTAGGACGACTCCGTCATAAAGTTTGGGCAAAAACGTCATTTCTCGGCGGTTTTGCTCCCCAATATTTTAAAAATATTATTAGTTTTTTATTTGAATTTCTGTTTCTATTTTAATTTCTCGTTCTTCTTCTTCAGCCTTTTCTTCTTCCTCTTCTCACTTAGTTTTTTTTTTTTTTATACAACTTTTGATAACCCAAGTTTTTATACACATTTTGATATCCTTTTATAACTCATAAACGCGTTGTCTGTTATTACTTTGAAAATGTACTCAACGTGTTAGGCACCATGTTAGGCACTATATAGCCGTAATGGTGCTGATGTGCCGTTAAACCCCAACACAAACAAACGAACAAACAATCTTCGTTTTCTTTGTTTTTAAAGTGTGTGTGGGGGAGGGGGGGTCACGTTTACTCAATTTATAGTTGGATTGCACCGTTTATTACTTGTGTAGTATTATTCTGATGCCATTGGCACGTATTTGGCTGTTCCGTACAAAACTGATATCGTCGAGTGTCATCGCTGATATTATGTGCATCTATTAAATGATCTGTTTATTGTCTAGTCCAAGCTTTGCTTATGTGCTGTCATGTTTCAAGAGGCTTGAAGACGAAGAAAATAATGAGGCATGAATAAATAGAGGTGTTTTTATCAGGTGCTTGACTAAGCCATGAAAGACATCTTAATGCCTTTGATGACGGCTTGCTAGCTTTTTTCTCCCGCTGCTTTGAGTAAATGATGAAAAGTTAGAGAGGAAGTGCATGATTTGAAATTGCAAGAGAGGCACTTTAGATTTTTTTTTGAGTCTTGAAATCATTTTCCGATTTTTTGAGTCGTTGTTTTGTTTTTATTTTTGATTTTGTTTACTTGTGCAGTTGTTTGTTGATTGACTAGTTTGTCCTGGTTGTCATAAGTGCCGAGGAAAGTAGGTTATTTTGACATGCATGCTATGGAAATGATTCTAATTTTTTCTCTGAATAAAGCAATTTGCTGCCATTTATCGTGATAATATTGCCAATATATTAGCAAGTTTAAATGAAACTTGAATAGAAAATGAGAGGGAAAATATTTCAACCATTTGTGCATAAAACTATGTGCATCATCATTATTATTATTATTATTATTATATTATTTTTACCTCCAATTATCCTAGAATTGTCACGTCTTTATATCTGTCCAGATCATTGTTTCGATGTCTGTCACCAGCAGCAACATAAGTATGTGTGTTGGAAATCCAGTACGTGACAAGTTTGGAACAGGTCGACCCCACTTTTTCTTTTTTCGAATTGACCCAAACTATTTGAAATCAAGAGAACTAAATCTGCTTGTAACATACATGCGAAGCCTCTACTCACGTACATTGATAGATCATACCATTTTATCATCTTGAGAATGCCAGAACTGTTAAATGGACGGCATCAAATGTTAAATGGCCGTTGTTTTGAACTTGAGGATAATAAATATTGTTATGAAGCAAAATGCAAATAATGTCATGTCGGTTCAACTTCAGACGATTCTGTCTCCGACAGTGAGCACTTAAGATGAGGAGCTCTTTGCTAACATCTGTATGTTCTTGGTTTTCTTTATTGTAAATATAGCAACAAAAAAATGTGGAAAAGACCTTTAGAGACTATACTTACGTTGATTATTTTTTAGATTTTTTAAATTATTATTTTTATTCATAAAGAGATCAAATGTGATCTTGTCCCTTTCAATCCTCCTTTTATATCACTTGCACTAGCAAAGAAAAGTCATTTGGCTGAGTTGAAAAAAGATAAAAAATTGGCTCATTTATTTCACCATATCTTTGCAGCTGTCTCATCATGTACTAATTTTTGCCACTAGTTTGTGCTCAGAAGAACATTAGGAGTTTGCTTATTGCTAACCCAACTACAGTCAAGCACACGCAACTGGAACACGGAAATCTCGAATTCACGGAAATGTCAAACGCCGTTTTTGGCTCCTTAAAATTCCTATATTTTCTTTGTATTGTTGATACCCATTTCCCGAACTCTCAACACGAATTTCTCGAAGAATTATATTAACAGATACCGGTTCTCAAAGCGGCAGAATGTCTGATTCGGCCCATTTTTTTTTTTTTTTTGACGCTCTGTCCGAAAGACAAGGGATGATGTCATGTAGATAAACTGAGGGGACTAGTTCCTAGAATAGTTTAAGACCGGACAAATTAGTGTCGTCATGGTTATGCCCTCTTAGCACTCCTTCTGTTCCTATACATATATCTAAAAAAAAAACGCTTTGACGAAAATCTTAAATTACGGAAATCTCGAACAGTTTTGTCATTCCCCGAGAAATAAGAGTTTTCCGTACTCGACTGTATGAAGCAAACATATTATGCGGCCAGTAATAGGCAGTTTTGTTTAACGCTGTTTTGGTGAGAAGAAGTTTTATGGGTAGATGTTTGGACTTTGGAATTTTGCCCGGACAGAGGCATCTTCGTCCACTCTTCGTCCGGTTTTAACTGTTAGAGGTTCTTCAACGTGCTTGTTGTATACACGGGATCTTCGAAACGTATTATCCCTCATTCTAAAAGGCCTGGCGGGCTTTCTTATCCAAGAAGCCCAAGGACCATAGAGTCACTGAAAACATGCAGGCTCTAGTCTTCTAGTCTTTCTCGGCCCCCCGGTAGAATTCGAATTTCGAACTGTCAACATAAAGTTTTTCGCCGAGGAGTAGACGCCTAGTCCTTGGCCACGTGACCCTCCCTCCCCTCCTTTTCCCTTTCCTCCTCTTCCCCCCCCCTTCTCCCCCCCGGGGGGGAGGGGGGTTTATAAGTAGGTTCTCTGCTCCCACCTGCAGGCGGTGTGAGCCCTTCATCGGTGGGGTGTCTCCCATGGAGTGCCATCCTCGACATTCCAGGGGAGACATCGCTTCTCTCTCTCCTTGCTCCTGTCTTCTGTCCGCTTTCTTTCCTCTCTTCTTCTTGACGTATAAACGTATCTTGCCGTGTTTGACACATTATAGCCGTAATCCTGCTGATGTGTGGCTACACCCCAACACAAACAAACAATTCTCCCGGCTTGCTCTTATCTGCTAGTACGTTGATATTTATTATTATTCGCAAATTGGGCTTAGGGTGATATTAGAATAAACAACGCCATATGGTCTGTATTACTATACACTGGGGTTATGGCTGCATCAACGTTCGATGGCATATAGGCGTGCTCCAAAAATATTTTTAACAATAAATACATTGTTTATTTATGAACGTAGAAGCAATAGTGATGATTGAATGCATACATAGATAATTAACTCACTTTTTAAATGGCGATAAATGCAGTATTTCGTTGTTTATTGGTTTATGTAAACAAATAGGTAAATGGATTGCGTGTTTACCATGTTCAAACGGACGACAACAGCCTACATATGTATTTAATAACTTTCTTTCGGTGTCGGTTGTCTAGGGGTCGGGCCGGAGGACCCGGGATCTAAAGTTTTGCGTTCGAATCCTGACTGGTTCCGACATTTTGTCCAAGGGAAGGACAATCTACATACATTTCCTGACTAGACCCAGGCTTAAAAGGGTACCCGGCTATAGACCGTATTTCATATTATTAGACTCATAAGGATTTATGCGCCTAACAGGCAATCGCCTTGTATTTCCCAGGAAGCTGACAACGTTTATGAGTGCTTTCTTTGGGTCCGTGGGAGTACATATAGTAATAAATTGTAAAGCGCTTAGACCCTGTGCTGTAAGGGGATAAACGCAATGTAAACGCGCTCCATTATTATCATTAACATTATATCATCGTCATCATCATTATTACCAGTATCACTATACAATGTAGCTCCGTTGGCCGGAATCCGTCAGCCGCGTTTGTGGAATGCAGTCCCACCCAGTGCGGAGTTTACTTGCCTATAACAATTTGAGCAATTTTTTTTGAGACAACCATCGTTGCTGCCTTTCATTTTCATAGACTGACGATAGACAGTAATGAAGATGATTGCCTGCTCAGACAGGAGTAGCCCATGCCTTCCTACTGCCTAGATGTGTGATTGTATGTTCTTAGTGTATTTTGTTCTCATTCCCTTCTGTCTGTATCTGCTTAACCCCAGTTTTTTCTTCCTTTTTACCCACGGTCACCACCACCTCTTCCTTTAAATTTTTTTTTTTTTTTGTTTGTTTTTCCCCCCCCCCCCCCCCGCTTCGTCCCGTCACGCAGACTTCTAAACATTTGGTGTCGTCATAGAGCGTTTGCTTTGAGTCAAGCATTGTGGTTAGATTAGAGTAATGAAAATGCAACATGAAGTTGCAGCAATTTTGGCATATTCGGAGCAAGTGTTATTTCATTGTGTACTTGTAGTTGTAGCTATGCTGGCCCTGTGGTATTTGCGCATTAAAACGTATATCCTTATTATCTAAGTAACGTACTGGGGAGGAATCGGGTTGAGGAGGAGAGGGACGGGAAGAGGGAGGGGCGAACGTTTGGAAGGAGGGGGGAGGGGAGGAGGAAAGGAATGAGAGGGATGGGGGATGTAGAGGTAACAGACAGCCATCATTTTGTTTCATTGAAGAGTGGCATGACATCAGCGCCGACCTCACACATGAGCAGACATCATCCGGTGGTTCGTTCGTGAAAAAAAAAGAGAAGGTGAGAGCTAGGAGCTTAGGTGAGAACAACTCAGCTAGGAGACCTTTCGTGTTGTGAGTGGAATAGGGCTTGTTTTTATACCTCCGGTTGGAATTGTTGTGCCAGAGAGCGCGGTTTTGTGTTATTAAAAGGGCAACTTAGTGCGCAATCGTTTTCAACGGTCACCCTCAAGAGCAATGGTCTGATGATGCTTACGGGCTTCAAAAAGCTCCCCCCCCCCCCTTTTTTTTTTGAGGGGGGGGGCGGGGTGGATTTTTTTTTTTTTTTTCATTTTTATGTCCACGTCTACGTTCTATGTCGGAGCTTCCACGCAACTTCCTGCGCATACTGGAGCTCGACTGTCTTTTTTGAGATTGAGATTTGGAGTTTCGCAAGCACTGTTGAGTAAATCATGAAAAAATAATAATATTGTTATTCTGGCTGTTTCCTAACGGCATGAGACATTGCTACTGAGAGGTACAAGTATCTTTTCTTTTCATTGCTGTCCGTGTCTTTGCTAACAATCATATTTTATTTCCGCCCTGTATAAGTTTGGTTGGTGGGCTCCTCCCAGTCTCTGTAGGCATGGGCTTACTAATGGAAAATTAAACAAATTCTTTCAAATCATCTTTTTAGTCCTCAGAGATTTCAGATAAGACCTTAGCCGTGGTTTGTACAGTAGGTGAACTCATCATGAAAATCGTACATCGGCCAGGATGTTTGAAAGATAGTTTCTTTGTTATGTGGAAAAAAAATTCTTAAGGTTGCTGTTTCACTACTGACACTTTCGGTTCTAGTGTAATCCACGAAAATTATCCTATATTGCACGCATCTTGATGTGCGTATTTCAGATTTTAGACCAACAAAGAACACAGTTTACCTCTTTGCCTGAAATGTTAGATTAATGTTAGACCCACTCTTATTTTATCATAAAATGCCCGAACAGTCATGCCCTCTGCTACACCTTGGTGGATCTAGTTCGGATGTTAGTTACCAGAGAATTGAGTTTGCCTGTCTACTTAAAGCCTTGTTACTCTTTTGTATTACAAAACCCTCTAGATTTAGGCTTGTGCATAGGATCGTGAGCGTCGAGACCTAACTTATCCTATCTGCATAAACCTGCACTGTGTGAGGCAGAGTTCCAGCCAGTTATCTCAGGGTACAGCTGTAGTATTGTCTGAAGGAACTGTTGCCATCACAAATGTGGAACTTTTGAAGTTCCAGAAATCTGTCCGGTTCTGAGCCCAGACCGTCGGTGCAGCAGGTATATATTCCCACAGGGGTATATCTCTGATTAATGTCGGGAGCCATCGGAAAATCATTGCCTCCGGAATGCAGAGTGCATAGAATGCAAAGATGTCGATGTTTTTCCATTGATATTCTTTTTGTTTCCCCTTTGTCATTTTATCTCGTTTTTCCTTGCTTTTCTTTCCCCAAGTTTTTAGTGTTTTCACTCTGCATTGTTAGAGTGGTTTTTTGATGAGCTTATGGGAGCAGCAAGTTATGTTTTGTCTTTGGCGAAAGATGGCAGAATGGAAAATGTAGAGTAAATGTGTTCTGAGTACAAATACGGTGTTACTCGTTGTTTTCTCGATTGCATGTATCTGTATTAATCCTTTTGCTCCCTTTTCTATTGTAAATTTGCAGCAGGCTCCAAAATAAATTTTGCACTTGCATGTTTTTTTTTTTTTTTTCATGACTTCATTTTTCAAATAGCAAACATTGCAATGTGAAAATAAGATAAGGCAAGATAAACTTCATTTGTCTTCAAAACGAAATCCCATTCACATTTGATAAAGCACAGAATACATACAAGATATTATTATTCACACTCAAATGAGCGTACTCTTACATGATTTATGTTTGAATAGTTTCCCTTTCATCCTTTTTCATTTTCTCTCTTTTCCTCCACAAATTTCAAAGTTCACCTTGTACCTTTTTACTCTGCAACCCTGGGTAGGCGCAATCTAGCCAGGTTCGTGACGATGCGCTGTTGAAGCCCAACACAACGAAACCAATCACCCCGGCGTAGTTTTGTTAAAGTAGTGTCTTCCCTCACCTTGTCATAAAGCACAAATAGACTGCGTAGCAAATGAAGAGGCAATAGGGCGTCACAAGAATCCTCTTTCTATAGTGAAGGAAGGAAAACTGAGATGGGACGGTCGTGTTTCCCGATCGTCAGAGCTTGCAAACACCATTTTGTTCTGACAAGGTAGGGTCAGAGACAGCCGCAGAAGAGAAAGACACAGGAGGAGATGGAAAGACAACATGAGAGAATAGATAGGAATGAGATTTTGCTGTTTCTCAAAGGGCAATGGAAGACAGAGAGTTAAGGGAGGTTAGCGGCCTCATCTTCAAAGGTGCCCCTGCGGCATTGACAGATGTCAAGTATTGATAGGTGGTGATACCCCACCCTCTTTCCCATTCCATAATTGATGTTTTAAAATGTACATATGGCCATCCAATCCTAAGAATGTAGGATTATCTCGGTTTAACCCTAAAAGTGTTAGAGAAGTGGTATTAATAATGACCATAATGAGTTTATATTCATGGTCAAGAAAAGACAGAGACGAGTGTCTTCTTTCTCTCTTATATCATGTTATTTAAGAAAGCCATTGAAATATGTATAAAGTTTAATGATTGAAGCGTGCCCGCCTACTCTTCATTCGCTTTTTAAGTGCCAAGAATTCTTTAGCGTGTTTAACGTACACGTAGAACCTCCGAAATATATTCACCCTTACTCGTCAGGCTTTCCTAACCCACAAAACTAGAAGACCGCTGAGTCACATAGAAAAAACGACTAAACTTCTAATTTTTCCTATCCTCCGATGAAATTCGAATTTCGAACCTGGAACGTAAACTTATTCGTTTAGAAGCAGAGGCCTAATCCCCAGGCCGGGGGTTGATTTCTACTTTTGAAGAAACTCTTATACTTTCAGGAGCCCCATTCAAATCTGCCAGTTATAATTACTAGTACTAGTAAAGGAAGAACAAGAAGGCCATTCATGGAGGATTTTTTTTTTTTTTTAGACAGCCGACTATTGTTTTACGACGCAGGCACAGGTATATAATTATGTATGGTAAGCGTGCGCACGTTCCATGTTGTGAATGAGTTAAATTCTTGTTACCCAGGGAAAGCTCGTATTGTGTTTAGTGTTTGTCTTGATTCTCTTTGTTCATCTGTGAAACTAGATATGGGTGTGTCATCCTTACTTTCTCTCGTTTCTCTCTCTCTCTCTCTCTCTCTCTCTCTCTCTCTCTCTTTAACAGAGCCCGGGGCATCCTGATTATTTCACTGAAATACAAAGCAGCAGTGCGTAGTTATCTACAACGGGGTGCACGCACTTTAGCATACATTTTTTTTTTCAGGAAGAAAAAAAAGGAAAACAGTCACTACATCAAAGCCCTTTAACACGGGAGTACAAGTAATCGAAAAATGAAAAAAAAAATGATCTGAAACCGAAATGGAAACGACTGTGAAAAATTAACATGTTTTTTTTTGCTATTTCTAGCAAAGCGATTGGCACGAGATCACTGTAATCCTTCACATACTTTATGTTTTTAGTGCATGCCAGAGTTCGTGAGCCGCTTCCACCGTATTAAGAAGAAAAAAAAAAGTTAATAATTTTGGGATTAAAGTTCAATAATAATATTTTTTTAAAGCAAGTTACATTTATTTCAGAGATGAAGTAGTGGCATCTGTACTTATCCGGAATTATTCATTTTCATAACTAACGAGTCAGTTTTAATGCTGTTTACATTTTGGCAATATTTACAGTGATGCTAGTGTGGAACTTTATTTAATTATTCATTCATTTTATCATATCGTTCTCATTTTTTTGTTTGTATATGTACTTATTTACTCATTCCTTCCTTTATTCGTTCATTCACGCCTTCATGTGTTCATTTATTTATGTGTTTATTCATTGATTGATTTATTTCTTTATCTCGTCTCTGTGTGAACATAATAATCTGTGCAGCAAAATTCGCATGGCCTAGCAATTGCTGGCTTGCTTTTTTTGGTCATTGAATTATTGATCATGATTTTTCTGATTATTTTCTTCTTTTTCTCAGTTGGCTTGGGCTTCGTTTTTCATTTCGTTCAGGCTAGTTTTCATTGTAAACGTTTTTGTTGTCGTCGTTGCTTTTTCCGCTGTCTTATTCGTTTCTATCTCTCTCTCTCTCTCTCTCCCTCTATTGTTGTTGTTTTTAATCCTGTTATTGTTGTTGATGTTTACTCGATTAAGGGAAGCATTTGCTTGACAAGGAGCACTTGTTTAGCTCTATGAAAAGACATTCAAGCTTTGAAACTCCGGCAATTTGTGTTTCGCTTAAATAAACAAAAGCGATCTACATAAAGAATACTTCAAAGAGAGAGAGAGAGAGAGAGAGAAAGAGAGGAGGGATCAAGAATTCGTTTTCAAAACAGTAGCATGTCGAGCATTTCTCGAGTTTTGTAAGGAGTATCGCTGATCAATAGGTGTACACTTTGGTAGAAGTGTCTTGAACGGGTATTGTTCTACTGTAGTTTATCTTTAGATTAAATGCTCTTTGCAAGATGGTCTTGTTCTGAATTTCCTAATGGCCACAAAATCGTTCTGCCTGTTATGCATGTAAGAGCCACGACCATCATTCCAGGTTTACATGTGCCTCAAGAGCAATCTGATCAAAGGATCACCCTTTGTATTTGGTTACCTGAATCCCTCTCTAGATGGCATACACTACAGTTTAACAAAAAAGCGTTTAATATGCCCTAAGGTGTTTATTGTTCTTTCTCAAAACTGAATGAATATCATGAGAGAAGTCTCGGTTCACCAATAATATAGTATCTTTTTGCCGACACTAAATTAACGACACTTTTAGATTTTAAGTTCATAGGATCATTGCCAACTTGTTGTCTTTAGCGCTAATACTGTGTAATACTCTGCAATTGTTTAGTACATGTATGTAGTGCCTATGAGTAATTTGCTCCAGATGCATAATACAAATAAAAAGCAGACTTTGCAATTTGTTTGATGTGACGAAGATGTAGGAAAATAATATCGTTGATGAATGCACTTACTTATCGCATTTGTAAGATTTGAGCCCCTCTAGTTATCTTGGGAGCAGAAAAAGCCCCTAATCTGGCTTTGACGCCTTCCTCCTTTCCCGGCTCCAAACACGTACATATGTGTTTGTTTGTTTGTTTGTACTGGGGTTTCACGACGCATCAGCACGATCACGGCTATAGTGTGCCAAACACGGAAAGATACATTTGCAACGTCGAAAAGGCTGATCAGAAGAAAAGAGAAGAAAGAGAGCAGGACAGAAGGCAAGAGTAAGGAAAGAGAAGAGATGTCACCCCTGGAACGTTGAGGGTGGCATTCCATGAGAGACTCTCCACCGATAGCGGGCTTTCACCGCCTTGGGGGGGGGGGGGGGGAGCAGAGAACCTACTTACATATCCGGGCCCCGGCTGGGGGATATAATTTTCTGTTGTCCAAAAACACGAGACCATTCTTGATCGTAGGAGCCGCATCAAGAAGATTTCATCGATGGGCATGATCACATACATTTTAATGACACCATGCGCCAGAGAAACCGATGCCTGAGATGTCTCTGAGAGGGTTGCTCTCCTGGACGTTGTCACAAGAACCTAACGAAGACACATACGGAGATTATTTAGCCAGGCATGTTTAATACTGACATGATCAGTAGAAACTGCTGGACTGCTCATGCTTGCATACTGATGTTCTTTCTTGTTCAAGAAAAGGGCCAGTATTAGGCTTGCAATCTTTACATACGGGAGAACGTCCCTTATTGGTAACTTCTGTGTTGTTTGGAACTAGATTCAGAATGCAAAGTAGTTAAAGGGAAGTGCCTGGCGAAATTGATGATTTACTCTTATGTGTTGATTGTCTCCCGGAGATATGCTCCCACAATAAACTAATAATGAAAGAAATACATGTAGTAGGGTTTAGATTTATTTATCCGCGCTAGTGGCAAGATAACAGATGCCGATGCACCATTCCCAGCATAAACAGCACGCACACACACACATACAAGCACACACACGAGCGGGCGATTAGAGAGTTAGCTGAAACACCCATTTGTAATAGAATCTGTACAGCCGTTAAGACAGCCACATTTTTGGACATTCCACAGTTCTCACTGACCATGACCGAAGACCTGCAGTACTAGTGTTCTGTTTGCCGAGTTTGGGTTTTTAATTTTATGTGGCATCGCCATGGTTACGGCACTGTTTTGTTTTTCTTAAGCCTTTCAATTCTAAGAGGTAGGATTATCTCGGCTTTTAGAAGCTACCAATTTTTGCTGAGAACTTTTGTGGGTAGAAATTTGGAATTTGGAAATTTTGCCCCCACAGCGGCACTCAGGCCTACTCTTCCATCGATTT
>JBCAUA010043686.1:0-11859 GCA_038406235.1 Peronia verruculata
TGGAAACGTGGGTGGTGGGAAATTACGAAAGAAATTCACCACTTGATGGGTATTCCTCTTGCCCCCCCCCCCCCAAACCACCACCACCACCACCACACACACACACCCATGGTAAACTTTTTTTTTTTTAATGTATAATATATTTTTATATAATATATTTCTCGTTTAAGCCGTTAAGTAACAGGAACAAAAGTGATTTGTTTCTTTTTAAAATGCTTGTATTACACATCTTGTACGCGCCAAAAAAAAAAAAAAAAACCTTGGGGGGGGGGGGGGGGGGAAAAAAACGTTTTCCCCCCCCCCCCCCCCTAAAAAAAAAAAAGTTCAATATGAAAGCCCCAGCTTTCTCTGACAGTCTTAGTAATTCGACAGCAAAATCCTTTAATTGAACAAGGCAGATCTGCTTTCCAGAGCAGGTAAAGTCAGCGCATTCATATCATGTCGTCTTTTTATTTATATATTTTCACACTTGTTTCTGTTTTACAGATTATCTGCTATGGTGCTAGGCCATTAATCACTACCTCACGTGCAACAAACTTAAACAATTATTTCGTTCCCTCAATTTCATGTAACTTTTTATTGCGCCAGAACTCACTCTATCGAAATGCTAGTTTTCATTTTGCACGAAACAGTTTTCTCTAAACAAAGAAAACTGATTTATATCATAAGCTATACCCAAGTTCTAGTGTAGCATGACTGATGCCATTGACCGCTCGATGGACGTCACAATGCTTGAAATATCTGTCAAAGTGGCATATACGCACTTACTTCAGTGACATGGCTAATTCAATTGGTCGCACCATTTACACCTTTCACCCCACCTCTACCCTGGGACTATCTCACTGTTACAGTGGACAACGTCAAAATGAACCTGCGTTGGTCAGTGCTCCACATAGCTAATGTTATTGCTGGCCGGCTCAATTAGGTCACCGACCACCTGTATTCCCTACGGCTGTACTCACCAGTGATCCCTGTCGCTCTGTGTGAGGTTGCTGGCCTGGATCACTTGCCAACTGCTGGCCGGCATTAATGATTCTCTGGCCGGTTCAAAGAGGGAAGGGAGGGGGTATGCTTGACCTCTCAGACATCGGGCAAGGAGGGGAGGGGGGGGGGGGGAGTGTCAAGAAAAAAGACATCCAAACATACTCTGATGCTGTCAGAAGTTGTGAATGGAGACTTTTGAGTCTATCACACGTGTGTTTTGTTGGATTCTTAATTTACCTGAGTAAATTGAGACACCCGTCGAAATCAAGCCCACTATAGTGTGACCCTATCTATTCTGTGGTCTTTTCACCACTAATTCCCAATTTTGCTCGGCCTATTTGCTGGTGTGACGGAAGTCCTTGCCTTCCTCTGGTATTGTCCGCCATCTTATAGCCACAGCGGGTATTGGGGGTAAAGCCGGAAACTGGGAAATGGAAAGGGACATAAGGGGGGAGGGGTGGGTAAGAATGGACATCCCTGATTGACCTTAATTCCTCGGTCCTCGGGAATCGTATTGCATTCCATTTATCCATTCCTGATACCACAGTCATGCCACACGCCCCCCCCCCCTTCCCTCCCCCTCAAACCTATTCACGCCACATCACATTTCCACGGGGAGAGAAAGGGAAACTGTTCTCCTCTACTAGTTGTAACATAGTGAGAAGATTTCTGGCGCTCATTAGAACTCTATTCCACCATCACCACCCCCAGGGGGCAGCCAGAGAAGAGATACCGCTGATAGCATAGGACAGAGCCCTCATCATCAAAATAAAAACCAGTAGTCTCTTACGTTAAGTTCTCATGACGACTTTCAACCCCCTGCCCGTGGTTATTAAAACTAGTCAGATATCAATCTGTCAACATGAAAAAGTAGGAAAAGTAGCTAATATATTTTTTAGCAACACGTAGAACTGAAGTACATTAATGGTAACTAATACCGGACTTGGGGCCAACAGAGAAATTAGTGACAGCCAAAAACTAGGAAATCCTTCTAAAGTAGGACATTTGACATCCCTGACTAGTGTCAATATCATTCCAATCTGGCACTACATGGTCGTCAGCCCTGGGCCGCCAAAAGACATCAAACATTATTGATGTTAGTGACACAAAGATCCAAACTCAAGAAAACATGACATCACAACACTCTCCGTCAACACCCGCCTTTAACGTTCACAGCCCTCCACGCTGGCTAGGTTTTTGTTTTCATTCTTCGACACAAAATACATCTGGCTCTTCCCTCCTTGTCTCATCCATCTCTCATTCCTTCCACTTTCGCTAAAAGTACAAGTTCAGGATTCCCACAGTGACAAAAGAATAACCTTCATCAATCAGTCAATAATTGGGTCATCGAGATATGCTGGAAATATTGATCTATTGGCCTCATTTGGAACCCGACATATTTGATCAACCCAGTTTAAAGTTGCGGAGCTCTTTAGGAAAAAAGGAATATGGAGAGTATTCGCTTAAAAATGTACGCTATAAGTGTGTAATCTGGTTGTGTAGGAGCCATAAGAGACAGAGACCCTGGGCCCATGGGATACACCGTATCTGAGTGTTGTGCTGGCCCGCTGGCAGGTATTAATGGTGCTGGCAGCTCCAGGAATAGCTCCAGAGAGCTGCAGGCAGAGGGAGAGGTAGGAAAGATGACTGTTAATCGATGGCGCAAACTTGGCTGGCTACGCCTGGGGGGAGCTCAGAGTTGACAGGGGATTGTCGTGTCCTCAATACTTCCTGGCCTCAGCTGCTGGTGGTCCACATGGTCCTCTCCTCTCACTGGCCCACAGCGACAGGGGAAATCAGGGGATCTCAGGGGCGTGTCCTGTGTCAAGCAGCAAACAAACTCTTTGATAGGGAGTCACGCCCCAACGTAGGTGGTTATTTCTAAAAGACACATCTTATTTTGTAGAGATACATGACTCATGAGTGCCTGTCAATCCAACTACAGTAATCCCACAGGCATCTTCCGATCAAGCAAACGATCGTTCTGAGGGACGTGTCGAATCTCAACCTACAGGCTCTTGGGCAGCAAATCTCAGGTAAGAGACTGCAAGCATACAATTCACTGGAATCTCAGAGCTCAATGCACATGTTCTCTGGAGAGTTTCCTGACCATGTCAGACGTTATCCAGAGAGGCTGTATCACTAGGGGCAGACATACAGCATTAACACAATATCTATTCTGTAACAACCAATAGCTGTCAACTGCGTGCCCTATTTTAGAGCGACCTCAGCAATCAGACAGTCACTGGGGGCTGGCATTGTCCAAAATCAGTCTGCCGCCTTATGCCGTTGCACAGCAGAGCTGTATTACTTGGTAAAACTAACGCACACAACTGTCAGATTCCATGCCACTCATGTTTGCACACAGTGCAATATCTGCTCAGTCTGTTTTCTTAGTGTACATTTCACAGTGTAGGACGTGTAGTCTCAGAGACACCGGCGATGTCTCCATTCTTCTGTCAGTTTGAGCGGCTCAGATTTCCAGCCTGTCTACCCTTGCCAGCTGTACCTAAGTCAGCCTCTGTAACCTATATTTTGTTACAGACTAGGGGGTGGGTGGGGGGGGGGGGGAGGTGTCATTTCAGTCTTCCCATTGTTGTTGTTTTTCATCTCCGCAAAAGCACAATAAGAGCTGACTTGTTGACAAATGGCAGACAAGGGAGGTTACAAACTACTCTGGTATGGTGAGCTGCACTGGTGACAGGTTCTAATTCTTCAAAAGCATGGCAGAGTGATGAAACCACAGTTAGAAGCTGAACAAGAGACCATTAACAGTGATACTAGAAGAAGAAATTCTAACAGCCTCTTCTGATTGGCAGTTCTGTAGCTCACCACGGTAGTGCCCTGTGATTGAGGAGATCATTCGATATCACGTTGTCACTTAGCGCGATCATCAAAAGGTGCTAATTTATTAAATGATAGCCGACCACACGAACGTCCACACAGCTTCAGCTGCGGCTTGGATAAGATCAGAAGTAACTTGATGTGAGACCGCCAATGACGACATCATGACAGGAGTGTTGTTTTTGTACAAAGACAGCGTGATTCTCTCGAGTATAATAATATGTTTCCTACCACAAACTTTCAGATATATTTGACCACTACACTCCCGACGAGCAGATACGAACATAAATCAAAAATGCTACAGTTGGATGCAAATATTACTGGTACGGAAATCCATAGGCAAAAACGCAGTGCGTGAGAAACATACATTCGCTTATCAAAAGCAAACAAGATAGCTGGCTGGGCAAAGAGAAATTTATCATATCTCACTAATACCTTAACATGTGCAAAACACAGACCTACAAGCTTCTTCTTGCATGTTGACTTAATCAATCTGTGGAGGATTTTGTTTCTTGCATAGATGGCAGGATGACGGAGCTGAATCTGCTCAGATTTCAAACACGATCATATCATCAAATCTCCGTAAGACAACACTGTGTGTAGGCTGTCTGTGTGTACGATCTATGACGGTATTTCTTACACAAACCACCTGCTGGTGCTCTCCTAATTGTCTACCTTTGATCCTGACGTTCCTCCCCCCGCTCCTGGAGCTTCCAGCCGAGGCCAAGCTCGAGAACCTGACCTCCCAGTTCATGTTGTTTTGGATATGATTGGCTGCCGTCCAGCTCTTGCTCCGCCCCCCCAGCATAAACAATCTGCACCAAGGTCGAAGCGATCAGCCCCGGGTTGTTTCCCCTTCAGTCACGCCAAGATTTATTTCCCCTGCCCGTTGTGTGTGTGATGGTCGTGCGGGAGTTATTTGGCTTGGTTCTGCTCTGCGCCAATCAGAATAACATGTAAACAATCGGCCCGTCAACAAAAACAGCTGCTGTGCACGGAGGATTATTTGTGAGAGAGACTGGAGTTAGCACAGGTGAAAGTAATACGTGTTCATTTTTAACTTCTTTTCTCACTGTCTCGGCTTTCATGTTCAGGGATGTGGTTACACCAGCAGGACCGTATCACTTACTCATCCCGCTGTCCTGACATGTGCCTGTCTGGTGGTACTTGTCGCCGTTTCACAGATGTCACATATGGATCAGATTTCTGCGGATGAAAGTGCTCGAGCGGTGGCGACTGCTTGCTGATGTCACTCAAAGACCCGCCTCAGACTCAGCCTCTGTCACGTGATACTTGGACCCTCCCACTCCATGCAGCCAGAGATACCGACTGTCACCCCTTCCCACTCACTGTGACCTGTCAGCATGTGCAGCCTGTCACTAAACTGTTTTGAGTCTCGCGGTATGACAGAGCCATCGATCTGCAGAAGGTTGGAGGCTATGGATGAATGGGTTGGCATTTGAAGCCAAAAACTTTATGTCTGTACAAAATATTTCCCACAGGACTGGTGACAAAAGACCACTCCACTGACGTCACAAGCTCGGTCGATGACGTCCGGGAATTTTCACCAACCTAGAGAGACCAGCGCAAAATTCAGAACTTTTCTCACAAAATTAGAAATTTTTCGAAGTTGACAAATTGCTCTCATAGCAGATTAGGCAAAGTATCGTCAGGGTAGGGTGAGCACTGCGTACGCAAATCTTTCTGTTCACTGATATAATATTTTATTCTTTGTCACTCAAAAATAGACAAACCATGTCACCAGATCTGACACATGGGACTACTGACATGACAGCACATAGAGCCATCACTTAGAATATCAAATTCCGTGACCCTTGATCAAAAGCAAAGAGAAAAGACGCCAACAATAGAGAGATGAGCACATTTAGGCTGAGTTAAGGGGACACGACGTGTAGGTGAGTTGATACAACACTGCAGGTGTCTCACAGCTCACACTGGATTGTGACTACTGCAGGCTGCTCGACCAGATCTCTCAGCGTGCATTCTGACAGTCTAACGAAAGCATCAACAAAGAATGCAAAGTCCAAGACAATCCAATGAAAATGCCGTTGGGAACCTGGGCCTACCTATCCGATGACAGATAAAACAATGTATTTAGGACTAAAGTCTGACCGCTGTGATGGCCAATTTGACGGACTGTAATATTGGTATAAAATTCCCAGGAGGTTTCCAACACCACGAGTGTGTCTGATACGTGTGGACAACCAGATTTTGAACACCAGACCTGGCCACAGTGCCAGATGGCTTTTCTTACTCACCACATGACCTCAATGATATTCAGAGATCTGTTGACGCCAGGTTTTGATTACATTCACAGAAGATGCTGCACCCACAGCCGCCGACATTGACAGTTACGCTGAGAGGAGTCAGTGATAATAACGCCAGACAGTGAACGACAGCGCCAGGCTGTGACATCTGTCAGCATCACACAAGATGACACACCAGACCTGCCGGGTGAGTCAAACAACTTTTTTCTCCTATTCATGTTGATTTTATTATGTTCTCTGGACAATAAGTGGGAAATATAAAATGACTTAGCATTTTGTCCGGGTCATAAACTGTAATAACTTCAATGTAATAACATGACATAACATTGCTAGGAACGCACCCTCAACTCTGAAATTGTTTCTCTCTCTTCCTCTTCCTTTCGTTAAAAAACAAAAAAGCACTTCTATAAGCATACTGGTCTAAATGCATGGGAATATATTATCTTATGGATTTGTTTTCATAGTGTCGATGGATCGTTTATGTATAAGCCTGTGTGATTTCTATGAAAAAAAAAAAAAAAACTATTGAAAGACTATAGATAGACATGTATTGTGAATGTAATCAGTTCTGACCACAGCAAGTCTCAAACAGCTCAGTGTGTTCACCGATATGATTTAGCAAAGCTGACCGAATCTTTCCTATTCTCATCTCCTTACATTCATAGACGACGGACTAACTAAATCCAGCAGAACAATCTACTAGTTCGTGTCTTACTTGTGGATGAAGAGATTCATGTATCGAATACTTTTTCCGCATTAAAATGTCCTTTTGCACATCACTGCAGTCTAGTCCACATGTCACATGTCTACTTTCTGCTTTACTCTTAGTCTGACCGATAGAAAAGCAGATTTACTATTTGGACTCAGTCCTACATGCAGGTCAATCTTGCTCACTCCTCACTCCCTTCTTTCTTCCATTGTTCCGTTCCCTCCTCCCTATTTTTATGCACCCCCCCCCTTTTTTTTTTCTCTCCCCTCCTACCCCCCCCCCCCCAACTACACACTACACACAAGGAAATAAACTGTGCAGGAAAAACCAAGAACGAATTCTTGTAATTCAGTACGGATGTTCTCCACAACTACAGTCAAACACAGTAGCATCGCTCCACTTGACGCTGTAATCACGGAATACATTATCTCGCAAGGCCAAGGGGGTGGGGATGGAGAAAGAGAGAAAGAGAGAGAGAGGGGGGGAGAGAGAGAGAAAGAGAGAGAGAGAGAGATGTACCGTCACCTCTCATTTTCCCGTGTCTCGGTTAGACTGGCTGATAGGCTGAGCCGTGCACACTTCAGGGGACATAATGCAGTAATACATGTATGGCCAAACAGAGTCCCCTTGTCTTACTTCCCTTACACGCCCAGCAGAGTCTGTGGTTGCCGCCAAAATCTCTTGTCACTCTGTCACCGACCTAGTCTAGTAACCACTAGTCACGGAGATATCCTTTTACAGTGATCAAAGCTGTCTAATGCTGAAAATGTATTACAAAACAATTTTACGCCTGATACAAAATTCAAAAATTTAAATAAAAAAAAAAAAAAATGGTGGTATCCCTATATCGGCAACCTTCATGAGATTTCACATTACCCAGCATCTCGACTTTTACATTTTCTACGACAATAACCGCGGCCATCACCACACCCGAGCCCACATTGTGGTGCTACTTGTTTTCAGAGAGACGCATAGTAATTATAACGTGTATGTAATGTCAGTGTGTCTGTGTAATGTGCGTGAGGAGCAGGCTAAAAAAAAAAAGTAAGATAAAGAAGTGAATATAAAGAAATGTCTGCATGGATCTGTAGATCGTACATCCATGCAGATACAACCGTACATGATGAGCCCTTTGGTATCACTGATGTCATGTATTTATATAACAGCTTTGCAGACCTCTTAATGTATTCAGATCTACAATACCGATGATCTAACTCAGAGAGTGGTGTATTTGATCAGGGGCGTACCTTACCTCTAGCAAGCGGTGGGATCCTATAGGCGGGAGTATTGCCTAGCTCCTCACAGATCTCCGAGGGTCTAGACTTTTTGCTCCAGACTGACCTACTTCTGGTGTCCACTCGGGTTCCAGCATTGGCCAGCATCTCCTCAATGTGACCAGTGTCCGGTCGATGTTGGTTCAGAAGGGCTCTAAGTCTGGACACAAGTCGCCTATGTCGCTCCTTCTCCAGAAGATCCACGACTGGACATTTAGGTTTTCTCTTGGTGAGATCGCCCACCTGATTCTGCTCCTCATCTAGCATAATCTCCAGCTGAGTTCTTAGCCAAGAATCTGAGCACTGACTACCCAGGGACGTGGAGCAAGGCGTTTGCCACATCGTTTCTGATTTTCTATCGTTCAACTTAGGTTTCTTGGGTAAAAGACTGGGGCTCGGCGATAATATGCAATGACTATCTGTGTAATATGTATCACGTCCTGCTTGGAGATCATCGGGCTTGACAATTTGCGAGTCAGCTGCCCGCTCTGATGTCAATGACCGTTTCCTGCCACAGACCACACTGTCCTGAGGTAAGACGGTCTCAGTGGCCTGCAGTGAAAGACTATTCTTGGCAGCAATGTCTTCAGCAATCTGATTGACTGACCTCGATTTCTGTTTCTTCTCACCCCATATGGACGCCAGGTCCCTTCGCTTCGATGCTCCGGTGACCTTGACTTTTAATATTTCTCGAACATTAGCGTTGACCCCTGACCTAGTTCGCCGTACAGCCTCGTTCTGACGTGGGAAGCGCGAGTTGTATTGTTCAGGTGTCAGGTTTAATTTCTTTTGCCGTTCCCGATACATGGCCTGCCGAACGCTCTGGATGTCGCGGGAGACGAGACCGTCTGCCGCCAGAACCTCCAGCTTGCTGAGGATGATGGACGCCGGCTTCTCTTTCATCAATTGAGCGGCTTTCAGCTTGCATTCAGAGCGTAGCCGTTGTCGCTGCAGAAGCCGCTCATCGATAGGGGCGTGAGCGTGATGGAATTGGCCGGTGAGGATTTCTAGAGAATCGGCCGCCGTCCGCACTCGGCTGTTGCAATGCTTGGTCACACACCGCCAGTCCTGGGACCGCTCTGTGGTCCGGATCAAGCGGAACTTGTAGCCCTGGTAAATCATCCCCCTCCCCCCGCGGTTGGTGGTGAATGGAATGGGCTCCGTGGTCGTGTCCAGTTTTGATGGACTTTGTTGCTGTCTGCAGAGGGACGCCATCGTATCTGGGTCAAGGTCATGGGCGGCGCCCTCTTCCAAACGCCCACAGCCCTCCATGACCTGGGTGATCACTTCCTCCTCCCCACTGGTCACTTCGGTCTTAATGACCATGACCTCTGACCTCAGCTCCAAGTCAGTTCTGCCATCGCCACCTGAGGACTCGGATTTGTTCCCTATAGCAGTAGAACGCAAGGAAAAATCCCAGGGCTCCAACATGCTGGTGTGCACGCCTGTCGTTTATGTTACTGCTTAACCCACTAACTTAATTCAGACAATCACCACAGTCATTACACCCATCTTTTCATGAGGTTGGAAAATTCTCTAGATTTTTACCTACTGCCACGTAGATTTAAATGTCACTCAGAGAAAGCCGATTATTGGCCTCAAAGAGTTAATTAAACCTACAATTTCAGGAAAATTTCTTTTTTTTTTTTTCTTTCCTGCCAACCACCATTGTGAACAAGCTGTATGGACAGAATGACAGCACCATCTCCCATGATTTTATGTCAATCTCCTCCCGGATTTCAAATTTCCAATTAACTTTTTGTCACGTAACAGGTCGCACTCACATCCATTCCCCACCGGATCCCGACAAGCCAAAGTTAGAGTTAGGCCGATCAGTGGTACATTTATAATACAATCCAGTGTCATCGCATCTTGCTCTTCAACTACAGCCTTTCCATTTCTGCCCACGATCCTTTAATTAATTAGAAAACATTTCACTCTATGATATAACTGATCTTTTCCTTGATCGGATTAAAACTTTCTAGAAGATTGCGAGATTGAAACGGAGATTCGTCAAGGGACACAACTCGGATCACTCCTGCTCCTTCACTGAGCAATCGTTTATTTTACTGGTTATTTCCCTTATATATTTGTCGACTCCTCCCCGAATAAACATCACTCATTCACGCATTTCTTTCTAATGAGGTTTCATAAAAACCCCTAGAATGTCACTTAGATTTTCTAGCCTAGGTGGGAGTAAACTTAGGCAATAACATCACTCGGTATGCTGGATCTGTGCTCAGCCTAGGCTCGGCCAGTTCCGGTGTAAACAATGAATGTGGGCGTCACCCGTGAAATGCAACACGTAGTCGTGGCACAATATATCACTTTGCCTTACAACATTATGTAAAATATCACACTAAATCTGCATCTTGACAGTGAGCTCATCTCCTAAAACAGTCTTACAGCACTCAGCGACGACGCCTGGGCGGTGTTTGATGGACTAAGAAGATAGCATGTCACGTAACAGTAATTAGCCTTACAGCAAGCAATTCCGCCATTATCCCACAACATACACATTTCCGCCGGGCCGCGGTGTCGGTGCCGACGAGCACACGGCGCGAATGTGTCCTGGAGGTAACGCTGAGTGGCTCGGGCAGACGGCAAGCCAGACGGCAGACACACTCCAGCTCGCGCTAGACTGGACAGGGTGAAGGACGACAGCGGCGGCATTGCTACAGACGGGGGAGCTAAACGGCGCAATCGACAAACTAGGTCATTCTGTCTACCTCTCTGTTCTCTTCCCTCCCTCTCTCTCTCATTCCCTTATCTTTTCCTTCTTCCCTCTCTACCTCCCATCTCTCCACAATCTCTCACTCCTCAGCCAATCCACAAATTAGATCAGTCTGTTAATCACACTGTTTCTCTCCACCCCCTCCCCCCCTGTCCCTTTTCTTTCTCCTTTCTTCCTCTGTCTTCCCTCTTCACTCCCTCCCTCCACCAGTCCTCTTCTGAGCCCAATCATCCTATGTGCAAAATCCTGTAAGGTGTGGAGTTAAATCTCCGCTTTGCCACTGGACTGCTCGGTGGTATGTACTGAAATGTCTTATATAAAACCGTAGAGCGATGGATGGCATGGGTGTGGAGTTCACTGCAGTGGGACAACGCCATCAAAGTTAAGTGGGCTGTTTTGCAAGGAAAAGTTCGGATTTTAAATGGTATGCCTGAGAATTTGTGTATCTTTCTATGTGTGTGTGGGTGTGGGGGGGGGGGTTGTTTGTTACTGTTTTTGAATGTTTTTCATGACGCTATGCAGAGATAGTTAAAAAGAAAAACAACATCCAATGTGCTTGTCTATTTGAACACAGACCCACCTATTCTGTGTGTGGCAGACAAGCTAAGTCTACTGACGTCACGGCTTCTGCAGAGGCAGGGAATATTGTGCAATTCCTTTGATCGCGCCAGTTATGGTGTTTTCCTTTAATGAGGGTTAAGTGTTTACGGCGCCACCAGGACACACCGCTCTTTCTTTGGAAAAAGTTTCAACATGCAGTAATCTATTCTGTAAATATTACAATGATGGTTTTGGACCCCTCCCTCATTATGTCAATTATGACAACAGATTTCCCGACAATCTAGAAATTTTGTCTCTGTTTTACGTTTTGTTTCATCAGTTCCTAGATATCTCTTCTCCTCCCCCCCCCCCAACCCCTCCCCTCCTACTAACACACACACACACACACACACACACACACACACACACACACACACACACACACACACACACAAAGGACCGGGAGGTTGGGTGAAATACCGCACG
>JBCAUA010043696.1:0-11858 GCA_038406235.1 Peronia verruculata
CTGTGTGGGTGATGGGTATGTGTGGATATGGCTGTGTGGGTGATGGGTATGTGTGGATATGGCTGTGTGGGTGATGGGTATGTGTGGATATGGCTGTGTGGGTGATGGATATGTGTGGGTATGGCTGTGTGGGTGATGGAATTCTTTGGATATGGCTGTGTGGGTGATGGATATGTGTGGGTATGGCTGTGTGGGTGATGGGATTCTGTGGATATGGCTGTGTGGGTAGCTGTGGCTGTGATTGTGTAGTTATGCTGTGTGTGCAATATGGCTATGTGTGTGTGTGTGTGTGGTTGGGGTGGAGGATGGTTGTGTGTGTGTGTGGGAGGGTATGGCTGTAGATGAATGTGGGTGAACATGACTGTGATGGATGTTGTCTACAAAGACGTGGGTGGGGTACGGTGATAAAGAGTCCAGCAACGAGAGGCAATATCAGCGTTGTACATGTAGCGGTAGAACAGGTTCATTTTATTGCCAAATCTTCAAAGCCTACGGCAAACAGAACATCCATAACAATACATGTAATAGCTAAAGCAAACAAAAGCAACGACAACAATCATACAAACAAACAACAATAATGATAGCCAAAAGAAGAGGAATTTACGTAAACCCAAGAATGAACACAAGAAATCCTCACAGCAGCAGCAGCAACAACAACAACAACAACAACAACAACAACGACAACAACAACCTTAAGGATCACAACAATGCAGTGTACACTACTGGAGATAATCATTACTTTACGTGCAAGACTGAATCATATTGTTCAAACATCGTACCTGTCTTGAAGTAGGTCTAACAATGGGCGGTGCGAAAATTACAAAGCGTTTTTTGTCGTCTATACAGGTAACAAAATAAAACAACACTCCATGACAAGCTCTGCCAATAAAGAAGGGAACTAGGGGCATGGGAAGGGTGGGGCACCAATTCGAGACGATAGACTGCCAGTAACTGCCATTCTAATGATTTTCCTGGAAACCGAGCGCTAGTAAACGTCATGTTAGCGCAGGGCTCATTAAAAAAAAAAAAAGAAAGAAAAAAATCATGTTAGCGCAGGGTTAAAAAAAAACAACAACAAAACGGGCGTAGATTCTACATAGCTATCCTGAAATTAAACATTTAAGCTTCGTTAAAAAAAAACAACAAAAAAACATCGTTTCGAAATTCATCCTCAAAATCTTATAAAATTTTCAAAACGAAATAACATCTACAGCCTTGAAACAATACTGAATTTCGAACTACCCATGCAAAATGATCGTTGGCGGTCCCTAAAGAATGTTCAATGCTTAAATAGCAAACAGTGTCATTACTTTTTCTGAAATACCCAGGATTTTTAGGATTTTCAATCTTTTTAAACTATTTATTTCCCAGTCTGCGTCGTATCTGTCACTGTCATCGTCACAGAGTTAAACAAATTCTTTCATTTTTCTTCCATTACTAATTTCTTCCTCTATTGGAAAGGCGGACATGTCGTGCTATGTTCATTTCAATGGCTTGTCTGTTCAATGTCTGCCTTCGGACGGTTTCAAGAAAATAACCAGGCGCAGAGTTTTCAGAAAGGGAAAAGGCACAATAGAGGAGAGGGGGGGGGGGGGAAATCTTGAGTGGCAGCTTGTCTAATCATTACCTAGCAGGCCCGATACCTTCTATTGTTCCTGCCATTGCTAATGGCGGTGCCGACTGCCGGGCCAGAGCCTCAAATTAGTTGATGTTTTTCTTAGGCTTCTCCTTCTTTTCTTCCCTCTCTTCTCGTCCGCTCTGTTCGTTAAGCGAGACGCAATCCTCTCAGAAGCCAAGGATCGCGCCTGCATTCTCCGGCACACAAAATGTCCTATTGTCAAGTCATGCTCCAGGGCATTTGTTTTCACTCCTGTTGCTTTACTTAGCCTTCTCACGTCTCTTTCTCTTTCTCTCTCTCTCTCTCATGCCATTTGTCTTTGGGAGTAAAGTTCTTCAGCTTGCAGCGCTAACTCGTAACCCCATAAATGTTGCGTCGAGCACCGATCTGATCAAAGACGGGCACACCATATAATAATTATGTTGCAGCGGAATGCCTTTCCAGCATATTATACAATAATAATAATAATAATAATAATAACAACAATAATAATAATAATAATAATAATACTGCCCCCACAAAGAGCCAGCGGGCTCGAAAATATGGCAGAGCATTTATCATCACAATCAAGTTGTTTATAGATTTGTAAGTAATTTGTTTTTCTTGAATTATTTTGCTAGTTGCCAGTCAGTGTGTTCTATTGTATTTTTATAAAATAATAATACTGGTAATAATAATAAAATAAATTAGAAAATACAATTAAATGAAAAAATTACATGTAAGTAGCCTTTCAACACTCAAGCAGAAGGGTTATCTGGCTTTTAAATGCGTACCCAGCTTGGGCGAGAAGACTTTCTGCGGACTGAAATTTGGAATTTGGAAATTTTGCCTGACAGTGGCGTTTTCACTTAGTCTTCATCCGATTTTGATCTGCTAAAGGTCCTCTAATCTGCCGAACGTACACACGAGATCGCCGAAATATACTGTCCAAGAAAGTTAGACGTGGGACTTCTCAGGTCATGGAGATTCCCTAAACAGCTTACGGTGCTGGGAGCCAGCATTTATAATGTCATATTGTAAACATGAATATAGTTACTGTATGACATCAAAGATATTCTGACACTTTCAGCACCGGGCAGTGATACTATATAGGTTGCAGTGTCAACAGTAGCTGTCGGAGTGTAAAACTTTCCATAATTACAAGAATGGCAATGTTTTACACTGATATAACTTGATTACCATGTCATTATTTAACCTTCATCGCCTACATAATCCAGTGATTTCTGTCGTTGTCGTATATAGGGATACTTTTGAAGATGAGACTTCCACATGATCAGATAACACAATAGTGTTATGTTATTTTTTGACCACGGTTGTGGACAGCTGAGATAACCACCACTACAGGAGGTTGAAAAGCTTATAAAAACCATAACTGAGACTTCCACAGCAAGAAAAGTCATTAATCAAGAGCATATTGAGCTCGCAGACTTATATTTTTGTGCGTTTTTGTACAGCTGAGATAACCACCACAACAGGAGGTTGAAAAGCTTAACAAAACCGTGAGATCTCCACTGTTCTTTGACAATCGGCACAACAAATCTAATTTTTGTTCATTTTTAGATGTGTTTCCATCTATTTCTTTGTCTTCCTCCTCTGCGGCTACATCTGAGTGTGCCTTCTGAGATGGTTATTTTCAAAACTTGAAGATCAGGGCACATGATTGTACCCTCTCAGTTTTGTTTTTTTACCACAGTGAGGAGATTTTAGGTCTCTATGTTACGTTATTGCACAACAGGCCGTTGGCAAAGGGACGCCCAATACAAAGCATGATGAGTGCGTCTTCCATCAGAACAATCCCTTGACTCTTCCAGGGTTAAGTACTTTCCAAATGGTTAACACAATCTAAGCCTGAGCTGGCCCTTTTTCCTTTATATATTTATATTGCATGCCATGAAAGAATGCGTGTCATAAATGTGCACTTTATCGCTGAGAAAAATAACTATTAACACAAGGCATTTCACAAGATCCATAGCGATTATCTGCAGATCGTACCACCTCTCTGTTAAAACCAAGGTCCTTGCACTCAACCCAAAAAAATCAGCCTCGGACAGTGATAAATCTGAATTTTAAACACAAATGTTCAGATAACTTTGTTTCCCTTATCTTGCTGAGACCGCTTTCGTCAATGAAAACGACCGTGTTCCTTTCAGGACTAAGAGCATTCTTTGAGCCATGAAAGGAAATGGATTTACAACATGTGATGTCTAATATGAATCCAATACACTTCTATCATCCAACAAACACGATTAACACGATCAACGATCTTAGTTCAGAAAATGCTTTGCTACTTGATAACAAAAAAAGAAGATTTACTATTATTATTCTTACTCGTATTATTATTATTGCTTTTATTGTTAAGGCTATTGTTATCATCATCATCATCATCATCATCATCATCATCATCATCATACCAAAAATATCTTAAAATTAAGATGACTGTCCACCGGCAACTAATCAAATTTATCGAAAAACAATATGAAGAATTTTGAATGAGTCAGTAAAAGAAACTAATATCGCTAGCCAAATGTTCGAGCCCGCTATATCATCATCATCATCATTTTATAAAATACATGTATGATAAGACTGTCCAACCGACAACTAATCAAACAATTAAAAAAAAAGATCACCACCATCAGACAAAGTTCCAATCAGATTACAGAATTCTCGTTACATAACCTTCTCTTTACTCCCTCAATGTTGATAGTTATCTTGGTACTCAAAGGTCCCCTACAATTTGTGTGCAAACTTGTTAGGAGGGGGGGGGGGGGAGGGTATTGTCTTAGATTAACTACGGTCAATGTTTCTTTGTTTCTTGGGGTTTTTTCCAGGGGGCTGGGGTTGGCGGGAGGGTGTTTGTTTCTGAAACAGAATTTTCTTCGTCTTACCTTTCATACTTGAAACTACATGGACTAAGACAAACACTGGAGCTAACGAGTAAACTTCTACACACCTATGCTGAGCTTATTCTTGCAATGCACATAATTATGGTCTCCGAGCTCTCAGTGAACTTGCTCCTAGAAATCATATGTAGACAAAATCTCCCCCCCCCCCCTTCCGTCTGGGCCGGGTAACTCTGAAGTTGGCTTGTGACAAAACTGGCTCCAGTTCATTCTTTGATACTGTCCATCCATTTTTTTATCTTCTTCTCGCTGTTCCTTATAGTGTGCCCAGAAATAACTCTTTCCAGATTGGACCGTTAAACCTTGAAACATGGCCATACCACAGGGCCATACCGCTGGGGCTTTCTCCGTCTCACAATGCCAGCGAGTACTTCGTAGGATTCTGTGTGCTGTGCATCTTAACAATGTTCTTTCCTGCACCTAATAATACATTTGTACATTATACACTGCCAGCCACTGGACTTATACTTTTCTGTGACAGAGCATTAACCACTAGCAACCAAATACTCAAGAATCTGATTTCAGAAATATAATAAGCGAGACAACCAAAGGATATGGCGTGAAGTGAGGTAAACAATCGATTACTTAACCCATTGTTGACGTGTGCCTAAAGGCCAACACTGTATCTGGAACTGCCTTGGACTGGCAGTGTTAATTACTCAGAACATACATAAAATCAGCCCGTGGCGATCTGACCCTGCATTTATCTCTCGACCCAAATGACCATGCGTTGTCCTGTTCCATACTATTCCCGCCCTCACCTTCTTTATCGATCCTCTTTTTCTTCTCTTTCATGCGTATTTACCCTAAAATTGTCAGATAAAAACTGCTGAATTTCCAGTTTTATTATATTACCTTCAAGAAATGGTGGGGCGGGCTTAAATGACATGATAATTTGTTATTGAATTGTGGATTATTTACGGCGTAATTCGTAATATGCACTCGTAATGAGTGAACCCTAAGGCAAATCGGCCCCTTGACATTTCAAACATTTAGTTTGATCTCCCATTTGTTCAAGATTTTGAATCCTGATTCTGCCTTTACCCTCGCCTTCACTTCTACCCACTTACACACACACATACAAACACTTATGTACAGAAATACTATCCACGGGCCTCCTCCCTCCCCGCGTCCTCTACGATATCCAGTGCTTTATTTTCCCTACCACCTTATTTTATGGATTTATTCTCTCCCTATCCCCCCCCCTCCCCTCCCGCCAGTTCACTCCCCCCTCCTATTCAGCTCCTATTTCTACCTCTCAGCCCTGTCTTTCGTATTTTCTTATTATTCCACATAAACATGCAGATTCCCCTTGTCTCTGCCTCACTAAAAATCTCACACATAAGGATTGAGAGCAAGCAATTCTAGCACCGGGAAATAATTTGACTTCCAACTAGACTGAGATGGGCATGAGCACAGAGCTAAATTATGATCACAACTAACCAGTCAAAATATCAGTGTGAGCCCGTGAAGCTGTTGTAAAATTGACAATGATCGTCGTTATTCAACATTTCCTTGATTTGGAAAGAAAGCAAAGATGAAAAGAACAGGGAAAATTTACCATCCAACAATTAATTAGCCCCGTGCTTCGAATATGTTCAATATTTGTCATAAAACACCGGATGTGTGTCCAGTGTGCTGAGGTTGGGTTTGCTTTTGTGTATTTTCAGTTCGCTAACATATTGGCCTATCTCTCTCTCTCTCTCTCGCTCGCTCTCTCTCTCTCGCTCTCTCTTTCTCTTTCTCTCTCTTCCTAGGAAAACGAATAACAACAGCAGAACAAACAAACAAACAAAAACAAGCAAGCAAACTGATCTATGTCATTGAATGAGTCCGAAAAGAACAATATTATTGTCTCGAACGCTTGAAAATGTATTTTATCATTATTACTCAGGTGATTGTAAATTTATCTATGCGTAAACGAACGGGCCCGCACTGGCGTAAGATCAGCTTGCTGGGCCAGTTCAGTTTTGCCCTATTTCTCAGATAAGCCTTTTTGTTAGCAGCAACTTATTGACGATTTTGGACTGGGGCCTGGCCGAAGTTGGCAGGCTGATGACGCAAACTCAAACCAAGCAAATTTACTTTATCAGTACCTGGGCTAACAAGCCGACAAGGTTTTTTTCCTTTGAAGAACTGCAAACCTCTTTTGTTGGGGAACAGAGACTGTGTGAACTAGTTCAGAAAAAAACATCTCATAAGTCTGAAAATCTTTGATCAATTTGTTTTCTGAAAGTAAACCTGTTCCTGGGTGGGTTGAGTTTTGATCTGTACCGGTGCCCACGAGTTGTAACCTTACACCTTGTAATTTTTGGAGTAAAGAATAAAACTCATGGATGCATTTTATTTATTAGATAATCACACTGTTTAACAGTGTTTTGATAAAGATAACAACTAATTGTTATTGATCGAGTACGAAGTGCCCTACCTAATTATATCAACACTTTTCAGTGTCATTTAGTGGACCTGTCAGTTAATTGTCCAGTAAATACAAGGAAGTGTAAACTTCCTAATGGCCCCCTTGTACATTGTACAGACTATATAGCACAAAATGTTATAAGATCAAACATAAATGGATCAATATTTTCTCACAGAAAAGTCATTTCTGAACTCGTGGAGTTATAATGTGCAGCTTATCAGGACGTTTTAGAAAATACCCCATAAAATCGAAAACCTTAAATAAATCAACACGTTTTCTGTAAATAAATTAAATTCCTGAACAAAGGAAGGTTCTCTTTTTCCCCCTTTTAAGAAAATATTTCATAACATTGCAAAACTTAGATCAATTTGTTTTCTAAAAGTCTAAAGGTAGCGCCATTCTCAAAGCCATGAGTGGTTGAATTCTCATGCCTCTTGGAAATGGACATATTTTTGTCTCAACATTTCTTGGATTATGACAGAGATCAAACTTGGGAAAGAACCGGTGCCTCCAAGCTGAAACTACAAGAGGCTACAAGCTATTCTGACTATCAACCAAATTAATTTACTTCTAATTACCAGAGGTATAACGCAAGCAGTGTAAAGAAGGGAAAAATCACTTTTTCGCTTGTTGTGTGGAATTTAAGAAACAAACAATTGTGCAAAATTCACCATATGATGAAAATAATGTTATGTTTCTTTTTCTCTTTTTCTTTTTTTTTTTTTTTTCAATCGGGGGCGGGGGGAGGGGGGTCAATTTTTTTGCATCACGAGTGTGTACATCTTTTGTACTTGGCAAAGCTGCTGAAAAAAAAAAAAAAAGGGCTTATTCGAAGGCCCGTCCGCCAATGATATTTTACCTCAAGTAATGTTTCATCTTGAGCGGTAGGAGGAGAGCTGTCATGCACTTCTGTAAGAATGGTCTGGAGCCTAATATTACATAGAGACTATCTGACAATATAGTAATTCAGATAACTTGTGTGCCGGCCTAGAAAAAAAAAAAAGCAGAAACGGCAGCAACAACAAATATATTATAGCAACAAACACTAACAGCTGCATAATTAGCTGCTAGAACAATAATTAATAGTTACCACTGTTAGTCTTACTTTACTCTTAATCTTGCTGTATATCAGTATTGCTGCTACTATTGCAGGCATACAGCAA
This sequence comes from Peronia verruculata, assembly GCA_038406235.1. NCBI lineage: Eukaryota > Metazoa > Mollusca > Gastropoda > Systellommatophora > Onchidiidae > Peronia > Peronia verruculata. The sequence continues at coordinate 8,101 of JBCAUA010043696.1, forward strand.
CAATAATAATAATAACAACAACAGCAATAATATCAACAACAAAAACAATAATCATTAACAAACTGACCATTTATTTAATCCTAACTGCAGATAGCAAAGGACGAAACTGTTCCTCATGCTTCAGTAGACGAAATAATGTCAGAATTCACTCTTCACAATGTGGAAAAAAAGGCGTGTTTTAAAAAGCACCTCCCCCCCCCCCCCACCACCACCACCACCAATAATAATGAAAGTCATGATTATGCTAGTAATAATAATAATAGCAATTCTAGAAAGGTGAGCGGGTATATCATACATCAAAAATTAAGTGTTTTCTCAAATTACATCAAATATCAAGTGTTTTCTCAAATAGTAAATTAATTAAAAAGTTTCATATCGACATGCTCTTTCTTATCTCCAAACTCAGTTCACCACACTAAGATTCCATAATGTTCAGAATGGATAAACTGAGGCCGATGACCGTAAATAGACAATTCCATTGATCAAAATTTAATTATCGTGACTTCATATGGAGAAAGTTCTGAAATACTCATAGCAGTCAGTCAATGTTTGCATTAATTTTTGTAGGCTTGGACGAGGGTTCTTTCATTATACTGGGATAGTTCGTTATCTAGATCTCGGAGCAATCTCGTAACGGGATCTTTCATCTTTCGCTTTGTCTTACTATAGAGAAATCCCAGCTCTCCTTCACAAAGCAAACATCCTGGTCCGGATATTATATTGAAATTTGTGACCTTATGGTGCCAAGTTTTGTAAATAAGATGCAAAGATAGATAAATAAATAAATACTAAAAAAAAAAAAATAAATAAATAAAATAACAATCAAACAAAATACAAACGAATAAACAAATAAAAAATGAGCAGGTGCAATAAAATTACAGGAGAAATTTATGGTAGTATAGTAATTGAAGTCTTTCTATTAGGCTTATAGTGAGTAAGAAAAACATTTGGACTGGTCATCAAAAATGCATTTCCTTGGGCCCATTTTGAACTGCTACCACAAGTTATTGCCTATAAGTTAATGATTAAACTTCTTCGTTTATGACTCACTTTTTTTTTTCTTTTTGTTGCATTTTTGGGGAATACCTACGTTCTTAATACATGTACGTTAAAAACGTACTTCTATAACTGACAAACTGTCTCATTCATACTGCGAGGTGATCGTCCCATCTAATTACTTTATCAGCTCGTTATAATGATATAATATTATTTGCATTCCATTGGCACAGTTTCTGCGTTCTCTCTCCTGCTTTTCTGTCTTACACTAGATTACGTCCCCTGGCTCTGTGTTGTCCCGGAAATGAGAGTCGCATAGATCATAGTTCGCAGAGCCTTGCGCTGATCCTTCTCTCTATGCCACAGAGGTCCTGCACATATCAATTGTCGGGCTGTCCGATTACACCGGATGTTCCCGAAATGTACACGACGCAGCGGGGTCACGATTAATCAAGACCACGATCTATCTATCTATCTATCTATCTATCTATCTATCTATCTATCTATCTATCTATCTATCTATCTATCTATCTATCTGTACTTGTGTATCTCTTTCCATCCATCCACAAATGCAGAAAATGTGAATCTATTCCCATCTTAGTAGTAGACTACTCACAATATTTTGCGGAAGTACGTCCAGTTTTTTTGTTTTTTTTACTACACTACTACTGTTATTTGGAGGACGTCTAGGTTTATTAGACTTACAGCGTAGAGTTTTACTCATATATTTCACCCACCATGGGTCAAATCAAGAAGTGAGGCACACTTACGGTCGAGGCAAGGTCAAGGTTAGGTCGGTGGAATTTCCCGAAATACTGGTGAACGCTATAGTTATGAGCTAAAAGATAAACTAGAGATGTGACGCTGCTGACACAAGTGGTAGCCTACTCTGTATTCTGAGACCGAAGTGGGCCAGACGGATGCAGTATGTTTGTGTATCTACTCGACCTTCCCAGCTCCTTCTCTCTGAACCTGGGAGATGCTGAACACATCAGTTGTCGGACTATCAGGTTAGAACTGTTATTCCAGAAGTCTACACTGAGGGCTAGGACAAGACTACATAGACCAGAGATCGGACTTAGATATCGAAGTGGTACTCTGTCTTCTCTATGCCGTGTTCCCAGAGGTTGTTAAATTCTGTAATGTGTGACATTTTCTCTGTTTTCCAGATTCAAAGCTGACCTGTGCACCTCATCTCCTTTTTCTCTTTCTTTTCAACTTCTATCACATATTCCCTTCGATTTTCTCTTTCTTATCACTCAGTTCCGTCACGTGTCATCACTTCGCCTTTGGTGAGTTTATACAGGGTGGGCCTAAAGTAGGCTATCGCTTTGTAGATAGGCACTTTACATCTTTTGAAATATTTTATTATAATTAAATTTCTCAATTATAATTAAATTAGTACAACACGTTATTTACATTTAATAAAGTTTAATATTTTGTAAATGTTCAAAATACTTTTGAAGTGGTTAAAAAAAAATGTCTTGATTAATTTTGACATGGCTCAAATATTTAAACAGTCTGTAAGTCTACTTTATGGCCCACCCTGTATAATGGCTGCCTCTTGCAGCGTGTCTTGGGCGACAGCACTTGGCAGTGACCACCTCCTTCTCAACCAAGTGGTTCCTAGACTTTTTGAACTGCTGCCCGCTTGGGCCCTATATGACTTTCGCATCTCCCCCCCCCCCCCTTCCCCTCCGTCCCAATCAAGATAATTCATTACATTTTTTCTTTAGTGTTCGTTAAACGCACGTGTCCAAGTTCTAAATTTCATCATCTGGTAAAGTTGATAGAAACGTTCGAAATAGAATTTTATTGATGTTATTTTTAAAACGAATGGACATACGTGTAGTAAGTTATCAATTCTGTGTGACTTAGAGAACATCAATGTGCGACAAGCGAGCAGATTTTTGCCCCACGTATTTCTAACGACATTGCTTCATTTGCTGGCCATTTTCTAGCAATCAACCGCCCTCGAGCGTGCAATCCCCTAGCCCCCCCCCCCCCCGCCCTTTCGAAGCTCTCATCACCCCCCCGCCTAAGAGGGTGGTATCGCCCACTTTGGGAACCACTACCCTAGATGGGTTGTCAACCAAACCTTTCGAGCCCCAACTGCCAGAAAGGTTCACATCACGTGGTGGACTCACGTGGCTATCCGTCTACGCATTGATCTCGCCAATCATTGCACGCATGATTTCAGTAATCAGCGAGTAGATTGTCATTAAGACACATTTTCATTTGAATATTTCCAAACAGTCATAACTGAGAAAACTACTAAAACTATAAAATAAGATCAACATAAATGCTCAAACTGATGGGTGTTATGCCACTTCTACGGCCATCACTTGCAACAATAACTAAATAAAAGAGAAAACCGAGAAAAACGTCATGCTAGACTTGGAGCTGAGAACCTTTAAATTGCACGTGCGTCAGTAGGCTTTACCCTCACATAAACACAAACAACATATGATACCCAAGGAAGGTCATTCTTCTTAGAGCTGAGACGTCTTTTCCTTCCTTTCTCTGTTTATATATTATTTAAGTATCTCTCTGCAACAGTGGGCATGTCTGTAAATGTTTATTATAGTGTTTACAACATACTGTTTTTGTTGTCCTACTTATTTAGCGACCTATTTATACACCTATCTGTTTACTTAGCAACCTACCTGGCCATATTTATACCTGCCATCCATCCATCCATCCATCCATCCATCCATCCATCCATCCATCCATCCATCCATCTATCTATCTATCTATCTATC